>SRSM01000832.1:0-73085 GCA_019593545.1 Apocynum venetum | reverse complement strand
CTAATTGCCAACTTAACTTTTGACAGAGCGAAAATTTTTTAAGAAGATATTATCTTGTGCTGAAGAAAGATTTGCAAACATAATACAAAATAAATCTTTCTGCCAATCTCATAATTTCAAGTGGTTTTCAAAGGAAACAAAAAAAAATTGTAAGATTTCTTTTAAAAAATATTAAAAGAGTTCATAAAAAATCAAATAAATAGACCTGGGTGGAATGGAAGAAAATAAGGAAGAAGCCATAGTTCTGGAGGCAGAGGATTATTGCCACTCCATTCGTATACTCCAAGAACCTGCAAAATTATCTAGAAGTTACAATATCCTGAAAATAGAAACTAAAAAAATAAAAATAAAAGAGAAGAAAAATCAAAATAAGAGTACTGAACTATTATTTGAATTGTACAAGTATTGCGATTTTTCTTTCCGTGAATTAAATAAATAACACATCATAGATTTGTAACTATTTTAAGATTCTTTTTTTGGTAAGAACACGAATTTTATTTGCTAACTTTTTGGTCAAGCAATAATATATTCATCTTTTTTTATTAAAAAAAAACAATTTCTACCAAAAAGAAAATTAAAATAATCTATCTCTTGTATAAAGTAGAATATGAAAACTAAAAGTTTAATTTCAAAATCTAATTAAGTACCATTTGTATTTCAAAAGTTTACTAAACTCCACCAAGTATATGTCCTATCAATCTCTGATTACATTCGGAATAAATTATACAATTAATCACACAGTCAATAACTAATCCATTTAATCTATTCTATGTCATATATAGTTGATCTTATCAAATAAGATTTAAATAATTTTTAACTTTGAAAACTTCTCTCAACAATAGAAACAGCTCATTAACATTTCTGTACACAATGCATGCTTTTGGGAAAAGATTAATGTTTTAATATTGTTTAATATTTCTATCGGAATACTAATTTCTTTATCAAAACTTTGTTTAAACGCTTTCAATTTTAAAAATAAATCAAGACCAAATCATGAAAATAATAAGCCTCTCACCAATTATTGTTAACTAATAATACTAATTAATACAAATCCTTACCGAAAGCCATAATTTTCCCCAAGATGGAATGAAAGTGGCTCCGCCGTGATCAAGAATCCATTTTTGCGCCTTTTTCATTTCTCCACTCTCACTGTATACCAGCTGCTCTCCGAGCAATCTCAGAGAAACATAATTGAGAGTAGTTGAAAACATGGTGCTATGACCTTCAATATGCAATCCCCAGCCTCCATCTTCATTCTGCAACTTCGTTATTCATCACTTTTGAACATGGTGCTATACTTTAACCCATGTCTTATGAAGGTGAATATTAACTGACAAACATGGTTCCACCACTAGCTCCATTCATATAGTAAGAATACTGTGATAATTTTTTCAAAATCAATGCTTCTTTTTAATTCTTTTAATTAAGTCAAATGTTGATATTCACATTCCCCATGAGATATTAAATTATATATAAGTAAAAAATGTTCGAATACAGATTAATTATTAAACACTTGTGCTTGGTAAACTTTAATTATAATTTAGACATGAAATTAGCTTGACATGCAGGCACCAGTAGCTAGTTTTGACAACAAAGGAAGTACGTAAATTTCTTCATGAAAGAAAATGTTTCTTTTTTTTTCTTTATGATTACCTGATGGTTATAAATATAGCGACGAATTTCTCTCTGATGTTCTTCTGACAAATAGTTTCCAATGCTCCCATCACATATAATCCTATAATCTATATAGAAAAAAAAATCAGAAAAATTAATTAATAAATTAGTAAAACTCTAGAAACAGAAGTAATTAATAAGGTGGGTGGCTTTTACCAAGCCTGGAAGGAGAAACAAAGGACCGCCATAATCACCAGGCCAATGCCCATCTTCTGCCTGAAGAGTTGAGTAGAACCTTAAGGCCTTTCTCAACGTAATTTCAACTGCTTCCTCAGTAACTTTTTCTTCACTTCTTATTTTTACCTGTGGTAACTCCATTTCGCAAGTGTTCTCCTTTGCAAACTACAATTAAGAGCACGTATTCTTTCTAACACAGCTATTCTTGTTTTTATCTTCAAAAAAAAAAAAAAAATGGTTTGATGTAATAAGAATAGTTATTACCTGCATTCTCATCAGCAGATCAGAACTATGTTTAACCTCAAACCGATTGATACGAAACTCCTCACGACTTTTTCGATCAAAGACTGTTCTTCGGGTGTTCCAAGGTTTGAATCAAACTCCCAAAACTCTCTTCCGACATGATTGTTCGCCGATTTAAGCCACGTATCATCATTTTCTGAGACCCTAAGCTTCCACATTCTTTTTCCTTTATTTTTTTTTTCCCTCCTATCTTCTTTTATATATCTTATCAGTAATTAGTTTCCCTGAACAAATCTTACAACTGATATGGTTTCTAAGGCATTATTTTTATAACTAAAAATAGGCAATCATTGTCGGAAAATGAGATAATTTTAAATACTATTTCTTAAAACTAAAAATACTATTTTTTTTAAATACAAAATTTGTCTATTCAAACTCATAATCTTTAAATATATAAATGAGATAACTTTCCAGTTAAAATTATACTTAAGCATGTTTCATAATTTAATATTCGTCCCAATTGCATCATACTTGCTACCACAACAATCCCCCACCGGGTACATAAATGTCTTTTATTGCTTATATACTAACAGGATCGTTGATGAATAAAAAAAATGCATCAATATCAATTATTAACGTAACTATATAAGAAAGAAAGATTTCTTATTAAATTCTAATTTTGAAAAGAAATAACGTCAATATGAACTATATAACTATTCTAATTAAAAAATACTTCCTCGTCCTTTTTTTTAAATTCATTGGACGTATTTTTTATTTTCTTTTTTTAAGTCATTGTACAATTTTTTTCAAATATTTTACTATTTTTTCCAATATTATCCATATTTAAATATTTTATCTTTCATTTCACCTCTTTCTTATAATTCTTAAAGACGAGTACTTTCTTTCTTCTTTTCCTATCACTTTCTCCCATGTTTTATTATTACTATCTTACTCCTTTCCTCTTTTTACTATTAAAAAGAAAAAAATAAATGAGAGTATGTTAAGAAACAAATAATTCCTCGGTCTATGTAAATATTTTTTCAGTTACATATAAAAACGGGAGAGGGGAAGATAATAAACATCTCTTAGTTGACCTACACTTGGTTCTTTTTCTTGATTTTTTTTAAAAAAAGTAATAAGAAAATTGGCCTACACTTTTTCACTGATATCCAGTGAATTATCCAACCAATCACGTTATCTTTCCATCATATGCAGCTATTCAACTTATTCTTTATGTGAAAATGGAAACACTTTTTACTAAACTCCAGATTTTGGTCAATTCAATTTTTAGGGTTTCCCGGGATATGCCCAACAAAAAGGAACCGAAAAATTAACTGCTGTGTCAAAACTTCATTGAACATAATTATCATAAAGGTGTTTGTTTCAATACACACCAACTGTCCAAAATTGTTTTATGTACAAAAGAATCTATGAGAGTTTTCTTGTAGACTTAATGAAGTAGAAAGCTTAACTATCACTTGATCCGATTTATGAGAAGAAACAAAACATAAAAAAGATTAAAAAAAAAAACTAATAATGACAACTAATAAGCTTAGAATCTACTGGCCAGATTTTGGATGTATATACGATATTAAGCTTTCAACATCCAATCTAATATTTAAAAGAAAATAAATCAATTTGGGACCATTAACAAGGAGCACGCACGCAAGCTTTCAAAATTTCAAATAGATATATATTAAAAGATAATGACAACTGAAATTTAGTGTTCTTATTTTATAATGAATTATGTGAGGAATAACTATTATTGCATCAAATGATGAGAGACCTTTCATTTTCATCAAAGGAAAAAATAATGTACAAAGATGCCTTGTCCAAAGTAGCTTCCATCAAACAAAAATAGCCAGGAAAAGGTACAAATAACAAATGTGTTTCAAGAGAGATAATGGACAATGACAAATCTAAAAATTTGTTAGGTGAATTATTGGATGCTGTAAATTGCAACAGGACACATTTACTAAAAAGGTGAATCATGGAACAAATCACAGCAGAATTTACCCTTAGGCAATGCCTAAGGTCTCACATCAGAGTAAGAATTATTTTCACCAAAAAAAAAAATCAGAGTTAGAATTATTTCTGTTTAATATTTTAAAATAATTTATTCTTATGTACCTGAAATAAGTTAGATTTATCAATTTTGGTAACACCCAGAACTCAGGAATTTCATTTTCAAAGAAATATGAAAACTTAATTAGAAATTTATTTTATTTAGTAAAACTTTAAAGGATATTATATAAATTTCTATTTCTCCCCAGATGAGGGAAAAGATTGATATTACTTTAAAGAACAGATAGCCTGAGAAGTGAGAAAGGTTCCAATGTGTTTCAGAAGAGATACGGGACAATAAAAGTTTCTAGAAATGATTGGATACTGCGCATTTCAACTCCACACATTTTACTAAAAAGGTCGAATCATGGAACAAATCAAAGCCGACTTTACCACTAGGGTGTGTTTGGTTGGAGAAATTTGGAGGGAAGGGAGGGGAAGAGAAATTAAATTTAGATGGGAGAAGAAGAAATTTTGGAATTAAAATTCCTCCCCTGCTCTCATTTCCTTCACCTCCAAAAGTAGGGAGAAGGAAAATAAAGCCTTATATTTACAAAATTATATTTCTTATTACATTTTAATCATTCTACTTCCTTTTTCTATCATTATTACCTCTCCTTCTCTTCCTGTCCCTCCACTCAATTAAAATCTCTCTCCACCCTTCTCCGCTTTTGAACCAAACATTGCCCTAGGTAATTCCTAGGTTCTCACATAAGTGTTAGACTTATTTTGTTTGTTCAATATTATAAAATAATGGTAAATTTCACTAAATTCCTTTCATTTTTTATCCAAAAATACTAAACTTTTTATCTTCTAATTGAAGTAATACGCTCTCTGACCTATTTAATTTTATTAAAATAGTATAATTAATATGTTTAATTTCATTAAACCCCCTTAAACTTCTCATGGAAAACAAACTGTCCCCTCAAACTTTCAATAATCTTAATATGCCCGTTCATCTTTTCAATTATTTTAGTTAAGTATAATTTTTATTACAATTTATTATTTTTTATCAATTAACCTTTTACTTTTCTATTAACTCTCATAAATTAAAATAAAATATTACTAAAATATAGAAAATTCTATAAACTTTTTTATTTGGTTGAACATGTAAAAAAAATTCTAATTAAACGCATTAGAAAATTAAAAATAGTAGAAAAAAAAAAATTGTTTAATAATGAAAACAAATTTTTATTTTCTCAACTATTTTAAATTTTATAATGTATTAATAAATCTATAATTTTTTTCTTCACATGTTTAAACACATAAAAAAGTTCATAATTCTTTTTCGTAATATTTTATCTTAATTTATAACAGTTAATAAAAAATAAAAGGTTAATTGACAAAAAAAATGTTAAATTGTAAGAAAAATTATACTTAACTAAAATAATTAAAAAGATGAATGGGGCATATTGAGATAATCGAATCAATGAGGGGGGGTTTGTTTTCAATGGGAAGTTTAAGGAGCTTAATGAAATTAAGCATACTGATTATACTATTTTGATAAAATTAAATAGATCGGGGCATATTACTTCAATTAAAAGATTAAAGGGGTTAGTGTTTTTGAATAAAAGATGAAGGGGGATTTAATGAAATTTACCCTAAAAATAATCGATTCTTATGGAATATACCTGAAATAAGTTATATATTTATCAATTTTGGTAATACCTCAAAATATAACTTTTATTATTTAGAAAATTTTTGGACTTAAGCATATAAAATTATTTTATTTAGTGAAACATTAAATGACATTATGTAAATTGAAGGACTATTTTATAATTAGAATATAAATTCATCTTATGTGCCTTTCCATATTTAATTTATCTACTAGTTAATAAGCATATTCTTGGTCTCCAAAGCATTATGTGGCATTCCTCATTTATTTCCTTTACTACATGGCATCATCCTATATATTCTTGTCCTCCAAGGAATAATCCTTAGCCTTCAAGGAAAAGGAAAGACCTATTTATAATTTAGGAAAAATGCTTTCGTGAAATAAGGAAAATACATTGTATAATAAAAAAAAATGTGTAGATAAATTTCTGGTCATGTACCTCAATCTACTATTTTTTAAGTAATGAAAAGAAAGCTATTCATATATTAATGTTAGTTTTTCTATTTTTCAATAAATTTTAATGATAATTGATTAGTAATAGTTCAATACTTTATTTTTGACATAAAAAAAATTCCTTATCCCGTAACTTTTAGATTTAATGTAATAGAAAAAACATTTAATTAAAAAATGTGTCATGAGAAAGAAACAAACAATTTGATGATAAATCATTATCCATTTTTTAATAAATTATAACCTTCATTAGATAGTAATTATAAATTAAAACACAATATATAAATAATTTTTTTAATTAAAAACAAAATCTCAAACAATTTATTCTTTATATTTATATATTTTATACTATTATCAATCATGTATGACCCAAAAATAATCTTATCTAACTTTCAATTTCCTAACTTTAAAAAGAAAATCATTTCAATCCAAATAAAAAAACTATTCTTATTTCAAAAACAAAACAAAAACACTTTTCAAATTAAAATACAAGTTTAATATAAGAATGTACTGTCATAAATATCTTCATAATTAAGGGGATAAAGATTCACTCTGCTTGATGTCTTCCTTCTTCAGGAGGATGAACCTACTAATTATGAATATCCACAATGCATAGAAGAAATTATAATAAATAACAGATTCTTATTTCAATCCTACAAAGGAAATATAATTTCCTTATCTCAACTCCAATATCCATTCCAAATCCACCTGTGCATGTGAACTAACCATTCACAAACATCTAAAAACTGAATTCTGTGTTATTTTCAATATATTCTCAACTCCAATATTATTTCCTTTCAGTCACGTATAATTCTTTGAGCGTAAATTGTCTGGTAATTACACTGTGACCTTTTAGTTTTGCAGAAGCAAAACTCCTTTAGAGCCTTTCAGTGGTAGAAATACTCGATTGAGGTATGCCCCAAGTGCCCATATAGGGAAAATGTTTCTGTATGCTGAGTAGCTTATCATGCAGTTTTTGTTGAAAACTCCTATAATTTCCTGTAAAAAATTCTGACATTAATTAGGCTCCTATTTAAATTGTCAAACTCATTTTAATTACAACAGCCACCTGAGAAGATACTATCTTCAGAGGTGGTGGAATCTATTACCTGTTGTGGGAAGTCTCCATTTTCCATTTGTGAATTAATCAAAACCTTTGCAGCCCGGTGTAAAGGATTTGGATCTCTCTTGGCCTATCAAGAAAACACTGCCATCCTTTTAAGGTAAAGTTTATTTATAGCAACTTAAGTCTAATGAAGCTGAGAAACAAAAGAAAAAAATATCTCAATTTGATAAAATATTACCTGCCCAGCTTCAATGAGGCTTAACATACCCCATGCAGTGTTTACATTATGTGACTTGCTCCCTTCAAGTTGTGAATATACCTAAATAAACACATGTGAAAACCCAAATGTATAACGTAGTCACATATGTTATTGGGATTTTCATTTGAAAATTATTATTATTATTTTCTTCATCCAGAATTAAATATCCACATTTTAGTAAAAAAATGTCTATTTTAGAAAAATAAACATTCCATTTTGGATATCCCAAAATGAAAATGTTAACATTCAATTCTAAATGGATAAAGTATCATAATACAAGAAATTTTCACCTTGTCTTGGCAAGAAAGATAACTTTCACCCCAACCTCCAGAAGGAAGCTGTTTAGATAGTAGGAAATCACAAGCCTGTCTAATACTCCGACTAGTTTCATAGGTCCTTCCTCCAGCCACTAGACCTGTTATCCCGAACCATGTCCCATAGGTGTAGCATATTCCCCAAGATCCATACCTTTTTAAGAACATTAAATGCATGCGATGAATTTATATAGGAGTTCAACTAACAAAAATGTGGATTTCTTTTTCGATTCATCATCTTGTCTAATATTGGAGTTTATATTTTATTCAAATTGATCATGATCTTGAATTTCAAATGTTTTGCACTAGCCATTTTGATTCTATTAAGTAATTTTTATTTAGATTGATATGTTGTATGGCTTCAAACTACTAAACATGAGAACAAATTACCAAGAGCCATCAGGAAGTTGTATGCTTTCAATGAAATCAAGAGCTTTATTAATGCATGCTTCTATTTCTTCTCTTCGATAACTTGGATATGATTTGACGAATGATTTAAGGCCTTGAATTGCTGCTGAGGTGCATTCTATATACCTACAAACAGAACATTGTGGGAATATTGTAAATTTAAAATATTCTTTTGTCCTCATACAAGTTACAAAAATTTCATGAACAAATTAGCAGCATAGATCATCTTAAGACATGATAGAGAATGTGAGGTATCTTACGGGTAATCTATTATTATTTCTCCAAATATTTCTGACGGATTAATCATCTGAAAAAGAAACAAGTGGATAAAACTTAAATCAACTATAACAAGAACATACGGTGTTAAGTTTGCACATTTATTACCTCCAACCATGCATAAGATCTTGTTAACTCGTACGAAGCAATACCACCATTGCTATTCTGTAATATCAATTTGAATTCTGAGTTGAATTTTTTTTATTAATACACTTATCTTATTTTTTAAAAAAATACATGGCAATTGTCAAAAAATACGACTCTAATCCATGATATTTACATGCCAACTCATCCTCTCGTTAATGTTTGTAAAAGGAATTTATTTTCAATCATAAAGGTAACGTTATGAGCTCATGAGAGAGATATAGTCAAATGGGGTGCCATGGAGTGGAACGTGTTGCTGCCTAACCTACTGGTTGGGTGAAAAATTCATGTCCAGTATAGATTTTAGTCCAGTAATTGTGTGATCTTTAGTGATATTGTGCCTCCTCTTGTACTCAACCAAAGAAAAATGAATAGATAACATGAGACCTGATAGGATAAAATCACATCAACAGCAAGATGGAGCCTTTTTTCTTCTATTGCTTCTCCAACAAAATCTGATGACATTCTTGATAGCAATAATGCTGCCTGCAAATGGAGTCTCATATTACATGTTTTGGCACAAAACTGGGAAAGAAAAAATAAAACGAGGTAAGGTGAGAAACACAATATATAAAAGTCCAATATTTATCTTTATTTTATATTTTCACCGTTTCAAAATCAGTATCATTTTAGAGATTTATAATCTTATTAAAAATGTTGTAAACAATATAAATTTTAAGTATTAAGTTTCAAATCTATACTTTATAAAATCAATTTTTTATTCTCTTTTTCTTCAAATTAATCATTTACATTCTCTTTTCACTTAGATAAGTATAAAATTGAAAATATTAATCATTTATATAAGAAAAAACATTTATTGTGAAACAAAATAAAACTTTTAAAATGACACTTATTTTACAAAGATTAAGTAGAATTTTCACAATTATGTACGTCCAAGTTTTTGTTGGAAATTTGGAAGCCTTTCGTGCCTTCTTTCTTCTTTTCTTTTTTCTTGGTTTGATGCTCCTGGGCTTCCCTTCTTTATCTCTTCTTAGGCCTTCTCTCTATATTTTAACATTTTGAACTTTAGCCCAATTTTTAATTTCCTAAAAAAGATATTAAATTAAAAGAAATATATAGTAGGAAGTTAATAAAAAATAATTAATAATAATCGATTTAACCTATAGAATTTATAAAATTCTAGTCATTTAATTTAACCCTATTAATATAATAAATAAAAGAACAAATTATCTAGACAACACTTATATTTTTAAAAAATATAATTTTAGCATTCGTTCTTTTTTTTCATTCAATTTAATACTCAAATTCTCTAAAAATTCACCATTTGCGCTTCTATTCAAGAAAACTGTTAAGTCCAAGTTTATGTTAGTCATTATATCTGCACCTGAAATTTTTTTAAGGTAATTTAGTTATTTTTAAACCTTATTATTATTGTGGTCTTAGTTATAATAAGAAAAACGTTAGTGCTATCATATAAAACTTTTTTCCTTTTCTCCTTCGTCCTCGATCATCCCTGTCGTCGCTGCCCATCATCACCCTACCACCCAAATTTCAAGCTTGATAAGGAACTCTAAACTTCTTTATACTCCTTTTACCCATGGAGAAACAAATCAAGTTGGGCCAGAGTAATCAAGGGTAATCTGGCCAAAAGCTGTAGGCATCATCAGAAACACAAGGAGTGTACCCAACTCTAGAGTGGTAGCACTTTTAAGCTGAAGAACCACCCATTTAAGTTCATGCAACAATTGCGATATTTGCGATAAAGAATGGGTTGCTTTGTTTTTCTTTCTCTCCTTGGTGCTAATTGCCGAGAGTTCATGGGAAGGTAGCTTCAAAGAGAAATAAAGTTATATGAGGTGCGAAATAATAATGAGGGTTGGTTGAAAGAGACGGCTATAGAGGTTCAATTGCTGGGTTTGACGACCACCATAAGAGGCAAATTTGGTAGAGAAAATCAAACAGTTTAAAAATGGAATTGGATTTGGATTTTGAAAAAGTGGTGAAGAGGAAATTGGAGAAAAGGGATAAAAAAAGAAAAGAAAATTCCTTGTCTCACATTTTCTGTCTAAATACTTACCCATATGGGCGGCGGTAGCGATGATGGATTATGGGTGACGGCGGCGGCCGTGATGATTGGGTGGGGACGATGGATTTTGATCAGAAAAATGAAGGGGAAAGGAGAAAAGGGAACTAATTTTTTATTTATTATAACTAAAACCAAATAAGAATACAAGGTTCAAAATGATTAAATTACCTTTAAAAAAATATCAATGTGCAGATCAAATGACTAACATAAATTTAGCCCAACGGTTTTTTAGAGAATTTGATTGCTAAATTTAGAAAAAAAAAATTTGAGGATAACAGTTAAATTTTCAAAAAATTCAAATATTATCTACATAATTTAATTTAATAAAAAAGAATATAATGTCAAAACTAAATGAAAAATAGCGAAATAGTTAGAAAGACATTAACTTATTTGCTTATTAATCAATAACTATGTTCTAATCTGACCTTTAGGCTTTCTGAAGTAGCATCTGATACAGGCCAACCATTGTCTGGGGTAGAGAAAGGCCATGCACCTTTAGAAATGTGGCGATACCAAGAACTAGGGTTTCCTGAGCAGTTCTCTTTGATCTACACATAAAAATCAAATCAATAATAAGAAAATGAATTAGTGGGAAAACAAATCCATGGAGATGTTGAATTGACATTCAAAAGAATCTTGAATATATCTCAAATAAATTACTTGTGACTGTTTCAGAAATTTGTTGACTTTCTTCAGCATCAAACCAGTCTCATCAAGGAGATTGGTTGCAAAAATTGCTTGAACTGCAAATGCAGCATCCCAAGATTGAGATCCATTGTGTCCCTGTAATTCATTTAATTATTTGTAAAGCATTATCAAATTGTAAAAGGACGTGCCAATAAAAGCCCTTTTCTTCTATTTCCATATATCCTTTCGATTTGGAATTGAACTTTTACTTTTGAGTTTGGTTAACAATTAAATAATTATTTTGACTTTAATAAAGTTATCAAATTTTCTTTGATATTAGTGTAATGAATGACAGAATTTATGAGTTAGTGAGATGTAAATTTCTTAAATTAAAGTAGTGAGTGGGGGATCAATGAATTAGTGTAGTATAAATTCTTTAAATTGAGAATGTCATTAATAAAACTTTTTATACAAAATATATTTATTTAAAGAAAGTAAATATTTAATTTCGAACGAATTAAAATAAAATGTGAATATTACGAAGAGAGTAACGAATTGGTCAAAAGAATCTAATCTAAAAGAAAACCTTCATTTTCATGCCATCTTCAGCCACCCAAAGGTAATCCTTAATTCTTGAAAGGTGTTGTTTGATTGCTATTGAATTCTCATCCTCCACCCATCGACAAACCATATTCAGTACCTACTCAAGAAGATTTTTTTCAGATTTTTATTTCATTACTTCAAACTATATAGGAATCAGAAATGTGAATAACAAAATTGCCTAAAATTAGTATAAATCCATTTTAGCATCTTGACATTCAAACTCAAAAAAAGAAAAAAGAAAAAAAAAGGAGAACATACCTTATTGACAGGTCCAAGACAGACATAATTAGTATTCTCATCTTCATAATGAATATGTTGCATTATAATCCTTAGAGCTCTTTGCCTCAGTTTGGAGAAAGGCCATTTCATTAGAAAAGGTTCAGCAACTTTGTGCAGAGAAGTCCAGAGAATGTTCTGTAACCATGTATGTGGATAGTATAGATCTTCCTGCGTTGCATGCCCATTATGACTCATGATCATTGATAGCAAATCTCATACATTGGTGAATAGATTGGTACTCTCTCTCACACACACACACACACTTACATACATACATACATACACAAATACTGCTACCGTTATTGATAATTGGAAGCGCCTCTTCGCATGCATACACATATTCACAAATACTGCTTCCATTATTGATTTTTTTTTTTTGGAAAACCTCCATTATTGAAAATTAGAAGCACCATTCTTACATCACATAAAAATAAAAGCGAACATTGTAAATTATCACCTTATCCTTATTATATGTGGTAATAGATCTCTCGTACATTTATAAACATATACATGTACACACACTATATATATATATATATATATTTTTTAATTTAAGGATGTTATTGATCTTTGAAGACAAATGTGTTTACATCATTTTAGGAAATAAGACATTCACTTTTAGACATCATTAAATAAAAGTGTAGGTGTTCAAATTAATTTGAATATTTAGAAGTCTTTATTCGGTCTTTCTAGCATCTTCTTATAATACCAAATAATTTAATTAATTTTGAACTTCTTTAATTAGTTATTATAGTTCTCCTAACATCTTAGGCAAGGGAGGGACAAATATCCACTAAAAGTGATTACTCACCCGTATCCGGCCTAGTGGGGATGGGAATTACCTAGTTTAGGTGGGAACGTAAATGAAAATAGAGTTTAAAAGTGATTAAGATAAGACATTAACTTATTTTATAAGTGAAAGTTCGTACTTTCAATTTCCAATAATGGAAGCTTGTATCCAATAAGCGTTGAGTTATTATTTTAAAGATTAAAATAGTTAATACATCAAATGATTGTCTATGTATTGTTACTTAGGTACTCAAAATTTCTCTAAAAAAAAGAGTTAGGTACTAAAAAGAAAGTGCTAAGTACAAATTATTTTCCACAGTAATGATTGTAAACTGTGAATGAAAAGTAGCCAAACCTTAGCGCATTGATTTCTGGCCAAGTTCCAATCAATGAGATGATAAGGCTGTTCATAAAGCTCTGTTCTAAGTGATAGAACAGTGGCATTAACAGTTCCCACGTACCTCTTGCCATACAAGTATGCCATAGGTAGATATACCATTCGGTAGTGACACCACATTCGACCTACAAAATATATGATAATACCCATTTAAGATTTGAAATTTTTTATAATCCAAGCTGTATTAAACCTGTTTTTATTTTTATTATTTATCTATTTAATGATTAGAGATGCCATTTTTTGTACCTGGATGGAATGGAAGAAAGTATGGAAGAAGCCATAATTCTGGAGGCAGAGGATTAATACCGCTCCAATCGTAAACTCCTAGAACCTACAAAGTTACCCCCTAATTTTCAGTATCTTGTAATCAGAAACTAAAGAAAGAATAATGCTCAATGTCCCGTTTTGACCAAGAATTTAAGAGAATTTTTAACCTTAATGAATTTATCATATTATCTTTCATTATTAATAATATAGAACGTAGTGAAATTAAATGAATTAATTAGATATAAATTCTTTAAATTAAATAAGTTGTTAGTAAATTTTTAAATAAAAATATATATTTATTGTTAATAGGAACCTCTCTAACACAAAAAAGCAAAATTAATCTTACCGAGAGCCAAAATTTTCCCCAGGATGGAATGAAAGTGACTCCACCATGATTGAGTATCCATTTTCGTGCCTTTTCCATGTGTCCACCCCCACCATCTACCTGCTCTCCAAGCAATCTTAACGAAACGTAATTGAGAGCAGTGCAAAACATAGTGCTACGTCCTTCAATATGCAGTCCCCAACCTCCATCTGAATTCTGCACTTGCTTGTTAATATATACTTTGAAGTTTGAACTAACAAATCCACTCAAAGTTAATTACCAAAGGATTATTATTTTTATATCCCACATACTTTTTTTTTTTTTTCGGAAGGAAAATAAATATTATTGAGATAAGGAAGATGTTACAAAGTTTCTGCCAAGCATGGCCAGCCGACAGTAACTAAAAATAAAACCAAAGTTAACAAAGAAAAGGGTAAGCAAGGGCACCATATATAATTGGTTTAAGGCCCTTCTCCACGCCCTTGAGGTATTGGGATCAAGCCCGTTTCCCCCATCCCCATTGTAATAAATTTTTTTAAAAAAACAAAGAAAAAACAATAGAATTATGTAAGGTGACCTGCCAACATGCATCAAATAAAGACAAGCAAAAGTTAACTAGAATATTCTAACGTTCCACAATGGCCTTAAATCAGCTCCAACAGTAGCAGCAACATGAATAACTTGGATGGGAGTGTTGATCCCACATGCATTGATGATGAAGTTTTCATTCTATGCATAGCAATGGCATCTAATAAATTACTATTGCTAAAAAGATATCCTAATTGTATTCAACTTTCGTAATGAAAATTTACAGAATCTCCACTGCCATACCTTATTCTGAGGTATTTCACTTAAGTTTCTTTTTTAAGAAAGTCTCCTAGAGTCAAAGTTGATGCATGACTTTATATTTATGTTTCATCTTTCAATTGTTTCATAAATCTGTTAATCAATTCCTATTCTTTCTTTTTCTCTTCAGTCTTTTGGAAGTGAAGCAATAAAACAGAAAACACTACTTACATGGTAAATGCCGTGGGAAAATGCGTTGAAATGACAATTATAAAATAATAATAAGTAAAATAAGAGAAAGAAAGAGGCGCAAAAGTTTATTTATCTTTTTGATTACCTGATGATTAAAAATATAGCGACGAATTTCTCTCTGATGTTCTTCTGACAAAATAGTTTCCAATGCTCCCATCACATATAATCCTATAATCTATATAGACCAAAAAAAAATACATCAGAAAAATTAATTAATAAAATTAGGAAAAATCTAGAAACAGAAGTAATTAATTAAGAAGGTGGGTGGCTTTTACCAAGCCTGGAAGGAGAAACAAAGGACCGCCATAATCACCAGGCCAATGCCCATCTTCTGCCTGAAGAGTTGAGTAGAACCTTAAGGCCTTTCTCAACGTAATTTCAACTGCTTCCTCAGTAACTTTTTCTTCACTTCTTATTTTACCTGTGGTAACTCCATTTCGCAAGTGTTCTCCTTTGCAAACTACAATTAAGAGCACGTTATTCTTTTTAACACAGCTTTATTCTTGTTTTATCTTCAAAAAAAAAAGTTTGATGTAATAAGAATAGTTATTACCTGCATTCTCATCAGCAGATCAGAACTATGTTTAACCTCAAACCGATTGATACGAAACTCCTCACGAACTTTTTCGATCAAAGACTGTTCTTCGGGTGTTCCAAGGTTTGAATCAAACTCCCAAAACTCTCTTCCGACATGATTGTTCGCCGATTTAAGCCACGTATCATCATTTTCTGAGACCCTAAGCTTCCACATTTTTCTTTTTCCTTTCTTTTTTTTTTCCCCCTCCTATCTTCTTTTATGTATCTTATCAGGACCAAGTAATTAGTTTCCCTTGAACAAATCTTACAACTGATATGGTTTCTAAGACATTATTTTTATAACTGAAAATAGGCAATCATTGTCGGAAAATGAGATAATTTTAAATACTATTTCTTAAAACTAAAAGTACTATTTTTTTTTTAAATACAAAATTTGTCTATTCAAACTCATAATCTTTAAATATATAAATGAGATAATTTGCCAGTTAAATTATACTTAAGCATGTTTCATAATTTAATTATTCGTCCCAATTGCATCATACTAGCTACCACAACAATCCCCCACCTGGTACTTAAATGTATTTTATTGCTTATTATACTAACAGGATTCGTTGACTGAATAAAAAAAGATAATTATTGCATCTAATATTACTGAGAGATTTATTAACGTAAAGTAATCACGTAATTGAACCAGAAATTAAACAAAACTATTTTCTGTTTTAAAAAATACTTCCTCCGTCCCTTTTTTTAAAATTCATTGGACTTATTTTTTATTTTCTTCTTTTTAAGTCATTGTACAATTGTTTTCAAATATTTTACTATTTTTTCCAATATTATCCATATTTAAATATTTTATCTTTCATTTCACCTCTTTCTTATAATTCTTAAAGACGAGTACTTTCTTTCTTCTTTTCCTATCACTTTCTCCCATGTTTATTATTATTACTATCTCACTCCTTTCCTCGGTCTATGTAAATATTTTTTCAGTTACATATAAAAACGGGAGGAGTGGGGATAATAAACATCTCTTAGTTGACCTACACTTGGTTTCTTTTTCTTGATTTAAAAAAACAAAAGGTAAGAAAAATGGCCTTCACTTTTTCACTGATATCCAGTGAATTATCCAACCAATCACGTTATCTTTCCATCATATGCAGCTATTCAACTTATTCTTTATGTGAAAATGGAAACACTTTTTACTAAACTCCAGATTTTGGTCAATTCAATTTTTAGGGTTTCCCGGGATATGCCCAACAAAAAAGGAACCGAAAAATTAACTGCTGTGTCAATACTTCATTGAACATAATTATCATAAAGGTGTTTGTTTCAATACACACCAAACTGTCCAAAATTGTTTTATGTACAAAAGAATCTATGAGAGTTTTCTTGTAGACTTAATGAAGTAGAAAGCTTAACTATCACTTGATCCGATTTATGAGAAGAAACAAAACATAAAAAGATTAAAAAGAAAAACTAATAATGACAACTAATAAGCTTAGAATCTACTGGCCAGCTTTTGGATGTATTTTACGATATTAAGCTTTCAACATCCAATCTAATATTTAAAAGAAAAGAAATCAATTTGGGACCATTAACAATGGGAGCACGTACGCAAGCTTTCAAAATTTATTTATTGCATCAAATGATGAGAGACCTTTCATTTTCATCAAAGGAAAAAAATAATGTACAAAGATGCCTTGTCCAAAGTAGCCTCCATCAAACAAAAATAGCCAGGAAAAGGTACAAATAACAAATGTGTTTCAAGAGAGATAATGGGCAATCACAAATATCTAAAAATTTGTTAGGTGAATTATTGGATGCTGTAAATTGCAACACGACACATTTTACTAAAAAGGTGAATCATGGAACAAATCACAGCAGAATTTACCCTTAGGCAATGCCTAAGGTCTCACATCAGAGTAAGAATTATTTTCACCAAAAAAAAAAATCAGAGTTAGAATTATTTCTGTTTAATATTTTTAAAATAATTTATTCTTATGTACCTGAAATAAGTTAGATTTATCAATTTTGGTAACACCCAGAACTCAGGAATTTCATTTTCAAAGAAATATGAAAACTTAATTAGAAATTTATTTTATTTAGTAAAACTTTAAAGGATATTATATAAATTTCGTATTTCTCCCCAGATGAGGGAAAAGATTGATATTACTTTAAAGATCAGATAGCCTGAGAAGTGAGAAAGGTACCAATGTGTTTGAGAAGAGATACGGGACAATAAAAAGTTTCTAGAAATGATTGGATACTGCGCATTTCAACTCCACACATTTTACTAAAAAGGTCGAATCATGGAACAAATCAAAGCCGACTTTACCATTAGGGTCTGTTTGGTTGGAGAAATTTAGAGGGAAGGGGAGGGGAAGAGAAATTAAATTTAGATGGGAGAAGAAGAAATTTTGGAATTAAAATCCCTTCCCTCTTCTCATTTCCTTCACCTCCCCTCTTCTCATTTCCTTCGCTTCCAAAAGAAGGGAGATTTGGAGAAGGAAAACAAAAGCCTTATATTTACAAAATTATATTTCTTATTACATTTTAATAATTCTACTTCCTTTTTCTATCATTATTACCTCTCCTTCTCTTCGAGTCCCTCCACTCAATTAAAATCTCTCCCCACCCTTCTCCCCTTTTGAACCAAACATTGCCCTAGGCAATTATTAGATTCTCACATAAGTCTTAGACTTATTTGTTTGTTCAATATTATAAAAATAATGGTAAATTTCACTAAATTCCTTTCATTTTTTATCCAAAAACACTTAGCTTCCTTATCTTCCAATTGAAGCAATACGCCCTCTAGCCTATTTAATTTTATCAAAATAGTATAATTAATAGGTTTAATTTCATTAAACCCCCTTAAACTACTCATGGAAAACAAACTCTCCTCAATCTTTCAATAGTCTTAATATGTTCGTTCATATTTTCAATTATTTTAGTTAAGTATAATTTTTATTACAATTTATTATTTTTTATCAATTAACCTTTTACTTTTCTATTAACTCTCATAAATTAAAATAAAATATTACTAAAATATAGAAAATTCTATAAACTTTTTTATTTGGTTGAAAATGTGAAAAAAAATATCCTAATTAAACGCATTAGAAAATTAAAAATAGTAGAAAGAAAAAGAAAATAATTGTTTAATAATGAAAATAATTTTTTTATTTTCTCAACTATTTTAAATTTTATAATGTATTAATAAATCTATAATTTTTTTCTTCACATGTTTAAACACATAAAAAAGTTCATAATTCTTTTTAGTAATATTTTATCTTAATTTATAAGATTTAATAAAAATAAAAGGTTAATTGACAAAAAAATGTTAAATTGTAATAAAAATTATACTTAACTAAAATAATTGAAAAGATGAATAGGGCATATTGAGACAATCGAATGAATGAGGGGGGAGTTTGTTTTCAATGGGATGTTTAAAGGGCTTAATGATATTAAGCATACTAATTATACTATTTTGATAAAATTAAATAAATCGGGGGCATATTAAAGGGGTTTAGTAATTTTGAATAAAAGATGAAGGGGGATTTAATGAAATTTACCCTAAAAATAATCGATGCTTATGGAATATACCTGAAATAAGTTATATATTATCAATTTTTGTAATACCCCAAAATCTAGAACTTTTATTATTTAGAAAATTTGTGAACTTAAGCATATAAAATTATTTTATTTAGTGAAACAGTAAATGATATTATGTAAATTGAAGGATATTTTATAATTAGAATATAAATTCATCTTATGTGCCTTTCCATATTTAATTTATCTACTAGTTAATAGGCATATTCTTGGTCTCCAAAGCATTATGTGGCATTCCTCATTTATTTCCTTTACTACATGGCATCATCCTATATATTCTTGTCCTCCAAGGAATAATCCTTAGCCTTCAAGGAAAAGGAAAGACCTATTTATAATTTAGGAAAATGCTTTCGTGAAATAAGGAAAATACATTGTATAATAAAAAACATGTGCAGATATATTTCTGGTCATGTACCTCAATCTACTATTTTTTTAAGTAATGAAAAGAAAGTTATTCATATACTAATGTTAGTTTTTCTATTTTCAATAAATTTTAATGATAATTGATTAGTAATAGTTCAATACTTTATTTTGAAATAAAAAAAAATCCTTATCCCGTAACTTTTAGATTTAATGTAATAGAAAAAAAATTAATTAAAAAATGTGTCATGAGAAAGAAACAAACAATTTGATGATAAATCATTATCCATTTTTTAATAAATCATAACCTTCATTAGATAGTAATTATTAAATTAAAACACAATATATAAATAATATTTTTTAATTAAAAACAAAATCTCAAAAAATTTATTCGGTATATTTATATATTTTATACTATTATCAATCATGTATGACCCAAAAATAATCTTATCTAACTTTCAATTTCCTAACTTTAAAAAAAAAATCATTTCAATTCAAATAAAAAAAATTATAATCCAAATAAAAAAACTATTCTTATTTCAAAATCAAAACAAAAAACACTTTTCAAATTAAAATACAGGTTTAATATAAGAATGTACTATCATAAATATCTTCATAATTAAAGGGATAAAGATTCACTCTGCTTGATGTCTTCCTTCTTCAGTAGGATGAACCTACAAATTATGAATATCCACAATTCATAGAAGAAATTATAATAAATAACAGTTTCTTATTTCAATCCTACAAAGGAAATATCATTTCCTTATCTCAACTCCAATATCCATTCCAAAATCCACCTGTACGTGTGACCTAACCATTCACAAACAATCTAAAAACTGAATTCTGTGTTATTTTTAATATATTCTCAACTCCAATATTTTAGTTTTGCATAAGTGATGTACACATAAATTAACTAATTTTTATACTACTTAATGACTATATTTTGTTTAAAAATCGGTTAATTGTGTCATTTAATGAATATATTTCACATTTCCTTTCTATTTCTTTGTGTTATAAGTTTTTCAGTGTATTCTAGTACATTTTGGAGATAAAAAGAAGAAGATGAAGATGAAGAAGAAGAAAAGAAAAAAGATGAACAGTAACTCCGGTGAATAGTACCACCGTCGATGATGACGTCACTGCTTACGTTATGAACAGTGTCCGTCGGCTGGTCAAAGTCAACAAGTCAACCTGTTACATTACCCGGAGGTCAAAATGACCATTTTACCCCTAGAAATTTCCCTATAAATATGCTAGCTTCATTTCTCATTTAGGACACCAATTTAGCTCCAATCTTCTTCATTTCTTTTGTAATTTCTTTCTTTTATTATTATCTTCATATTAATATAATTTTTAGAATTTTTAGAATAGTTTTTCAAGTCTTTTTTGTAAAATTTAGTAAAGAAATTCTGTCCGGATAATTTCAATATTTTCGAGGAGTATTTCTTTCAAAATTTTCGTTCTAATGTTTATAAATTTCATCTTATATTTATTAAATATGGATTGTGAGTAATTTCCTTTTGTTAGTAAGGATATGTGTTAAGTTATTAATAAATGGGATTATGAGATAATTTTCTTTGTACTTAATTTCTATTTGGATTTATTGAACTGGACTTATGGTCGGTTTACCCGCCTAGTCTTTATTTATTTTGCTTTATGCACTTTAAATATCGCAAATGGATGGCCGAGCCACCTATTAGTTTAATTTACTTTTATGTCTTTTATTTTCTTTTTTTTTATGGAAGGCCGAGCCTCCATACTTTTAGTTTAATTTATTTAAATGGCCGGTTGAACCGCCTAATTTGTTTAGTTAATATAAATCCAATCTTTCTTTATATATCTATGGAAGGTTCACCAATCAGAAGTCTAACAAACATCGCAGTGTTTGGAGGAACGACCGTGGGTACTACTGTTTCGCATCTAACTGCTGCTATCCAATTGGGAAGAGTACTAGCTCATCGAAAGATCGGTCTAGTATACGGAGGAGGAAATGCTGGATTAATTGGAGAGGTTGCTCAAGCACACCAGTCATACCAAACACTTGTTCAGATTGAAACAAATCAACCAAACAAAGTTCTCGCGGTTGGTGTAATTCCTACTCCTCTGAAAGAAGTATATGGCAGAACAATTGGATATGAGGTACAAACAAAATCATTTTATGAACGCATGACACTCATGTTGCATAACTCTGATGCTTTCATAGTCATACCAAGAGGATATGAGGTTTTAGAATGCTTGTTCAATTTAACATTCTGGTTTAACATGAAACTGCACACTAAACCAATTGGTCTTTTAAATGTTGATCACTACTTTGATGGTTTATTAGCATTTCTTGACATAGCTGTTACACATAAGCTTCTATCTCCAGTAGCACGGAGAATAATTGTATCTGCACCCACAACTAAGGAGCTATTGGATGAATTAGTAGCTTTTGTACCAGAGACAGATCCAGAAGTACCTCCAATTAACTGGTCAATTTCCGGTAACAAGCGAAAAAGAGATTCAATGGATTTAGAGTTAAAGTTGTAAGTTTTTCTTTTTAAATAAATGTGTGTTATTTTCTTTTTATTAAAAGATGTGGAATAATGTTGTTGTTTTTAAAACTTTGTGTGTTTTTACATTGAGGACAATGTAATTCCCAAGTGTGGGGGGGTGGTTTGAGTAAAGAGTCAAGTGATTAAACTCATTTGATTCTTGATCCGCACCTTTAAAAACATTGTTTTTAATAATTTGTTGTTTTGTTGAATAAATAATGCATGTATTATAACTTTTTAAGATGTTAGCTAATTTTGTGTTAAATTTTTCAGTCATTTTATAATTGTACCCCTTTCTGTAAAAATTTTTCGAATAAATCAATTGAATATCTTAGCAATTTGACAAAAATATTCTTATTTAACTAATGTGGCTAAATCTTTTATGTTATGAAACCCAGAGTTAAAAACATTAGTATTGTGATTTGATGATAATGTAAGTTTACTGTGTGTTTTAGTACATTTAAGGTCACTCTCTACACACTAGAACTTGTTCTTTCACATGCTTGAGACGAAATTTAAATAAAATCTTGGTTGATTTGGGGATGACATAAGGCATTCTTTGATAGTTTGAGCCTTTCTGAACGAACCATACTTATATATATCCCTCGATCCTACTTTGAGCCAACAAGTATGAATGGTTTCATTACCATTTAATTTCTTTGATAAATAGCCTCGTTTATTACTTTTCTATCCAGATACTTTATTGAGAATGTATTAAACATGTGTTAATCTGTATTGAAAAGTTATGAACACTACTGATAAAGGATTACGAGATATTGTCAAAAAACCGAAAGGTAAAAAAAAAAAAAAAACTCATAGATATGATCTCTTCAAAACAAAAAAAACAAAAAAAAAGAAAAAAAAAGAAAAAAAAAGAAGAAGAAGAAGAAAAGAAAAGAAAAAAAAAGAAAATAGAAAAGTGTGAAAAATGAAGAGATATCATGGCTAATTTTTCTTCAAGAGGTAGTAATTCATTCTCAATATAAACTCTTGAAATATTTTGAATATTCTTATCCTTCGTTTGTAGCCAAATCCCGAGCTTAACATTACAAGCTTAAAAGTCCTATTTGACCCAGATCGACCAAAATTTTCATCATTAGTGGAGAGTATGTGAGTTTAGAAACTTATAAGTT
Source organism: Apocynum venetum (assembly GCA_019593545.1). Lineage (NCBI taxonomy): Eukaryota > Viridiplantae > Streptophyta > Magnoliopsida > Gentianales > Apocynaceae > Apocynum > Apocynum venetum. The sequence goes on along the minus strand of SRSM01000832.1, from coordinate 49,856 downwards.
GTGTTGAGAAACTAAGAATGTATTTTCATTTACATAGTGACTTTGTTGTTATCTTTTCATTATACTGATAGCATGTTTTCAAAAAAAAAAAAAAATATTATTATGGGTTTTATGTTTTTCACAGTCACATTTTGTTAACTTTGAATATCAATGTTAAACTTGTAAATGATATTCAAGCACACAAGCACAATTACTTTTCAAATAAAAATGGGTTAATTGTGAAAGTTGTATTGAAATTAATATAACACTTTGTTACCTTATTAATCTTATTTAAGTTATTTATACTTGTATATTTTGTGTTTATATTTTGCTTGAGGACAAGCAAAGAGATAGTGTGGGGGAATTTGATGTACACATAAATTAACTAATTTTTATACTACTTAATGACTATATTTTGTTTAAAAATCGGTTAATTGTGTCATTTAATGAATATATTTCACATTTCCTTTCTATTTCTTTGTGTTATAAGTTTTTCAGTGTATTCTAGTACATTTTGGAAATAAAAAGAAGAAGATGAAGATGAAGAAGAAGAAAAAAAAAAAAAGATGAACAGTAACTCCGGTGAATAGTATCACCGTCGATGATGACGTCACTGCTTACGTCATGAACAGTGTCCGTCGGCTGGTCAAAGTCAACAAGTCAACCTGCTACATTACCCGGAGGTCAAAATGACCATTTTACCCCTAGAAATTTCCCTATAAATATGCTAGCTTCATTTCTCATTTAGGACACCAATTTAGCTCCAATCTTCTTCATTTCTTTTGTAATTTCTTTCTTTTATTATTATCTTCATATTAATATAATTTTTAGAATTTTTAGAATAGTTTTTCAAGTCTTTTTTGTAAAATTTAGTAAAGAAATTCTGTCCGGATAATTTCAATATTTTCGAGGAGTATTTCTTTCAAATTTTCGTTCTAATGTTTATAAATTTCATCTTATATTTATTAAATATGGATTGTGAGTAATTTCCTTTTGTTAGTAAGGATATGTGTTAAGTTATTAATAAATGAGATTATGAGATAATTTTCTTTGTACTTAATTTCTATTTGGATTTATTTAACTGGACTTATGGTCGGTTTACCCGCCTAGTCTTTATTTATTTTGCTTTATGCACTTTAAATATCGCAAATGGATGGCCGAGCCACCTATTAGTTTAATTTATTTTTATGCCTTTTATTTTCTTTTTTTTTATGGAAGGCCGAGCCTCCATACTTTTAGTTTAATTTATTTAAATGGCCGGTTGAACCGCCTAATTTGTTTAGTTAATATAAATCCAATCTTTCTTTATATATATATATATATATTTGTATATTTATTTAATATACTTATATATATATATTAATTAAGTATTTATGTAATTCCTGTTTTAATTAATATAATTATGTGAATTAATTGGATTGACAATCCAATTAATAAACGTGATTATATAGCTAGGATTATTAATCTTGTATTAATGATTCAAGTGGCATCTACTAATTTAATTGAGTTGCAGCTCTTGGCTTAATTAAATTAGTAGTGGAATTATATAATTTAAATTGTATATAATTAAGCTGATTGTTATATACAATTTAATGTTGGTGATGTCTTATTTACTTAATGCAATTTGATTGAACATCCTATACACGCTGGTTGGTAGTGGTGTTTAATTAAATTAGAGATTAATCTATCTGAGCTGATCGGGATTAATCTAATTTGTAAGGATAGGAATCTGTCTGAGCTGATCGGGATTCTAAAACCAATTACTTAATAATTTCTTTATCTATGATTAATCCCATGAAAAATATAACTTGATACTAATTCCTTGCTAACGTTTTTTTTATATCATTTATATTCCAAATTCCTTTTTAATTCTATTCTCAAAATACCAAAAACCCCCCAAAACCCTTTCCGATTAATGATTTTAATTTAAGAGTTGACAAATCTCTATGGATTCGATCCCTACTTTCCCTATCTACATAGGAATTGTTAGGTTTAAATTTGAGAGCCGTACGACAGGCTTCGTCAATAAGCAAAACTCCTTTAGAGCCTTTCACTAGGTAGATGTTACGGAAAAATTAGGATTATTCCTAAATCTAAATTGGAAAATTGATGGCAATTTATTTTGAAGATAAAAATATAAGCTATATATTTTTATGAGCTATCTTTGGAGATAAATCTTTATTGGTTAAAGATTAGGAAGTCTACATGAATAAGGATATTGGAAGATATTAGAAGATATTGAAGTATATCCTTGATTGATTCCTACTAGGAGAAGGACTGTTTGGAAGAGACTTCTAATTATATATAAAGAGGATTTTCGTGCAAATAAAAGCAGAAAGAACCGAATGCAATCAGAGAAAAGGTGAATATTGAGAGAATCGGTTCAGAGGTTGTGAAGCAATAATCAGTTGCACAATGATGAGAAATTGTTGAGCAATAGTTCGAGTTTATTTTATGTTTATGTGTGCTTATTGGTGATACTCGAACAAGTAGAAGATTATTCTTTGTATTGAACAAGTCCCTTTGTTGTTGAAAGGCATTTTCAAGTAGACTACTTAATCAAGTTGTTGGATTAAGTAGTTTATTGAATGGTGTGAAATCGAGGCTGTTTTATCAGCAATACTATAGTGAGGAGCTATAGTGATCGAGTGATTAGTTTGCAATGAGTAGTCATAGGGAAAATTGTATTGAATCCCTTTGTACTTTTGAAGAGCAAACTAATCTGGGTGAGGGCCCCGCAGACGTAGACAAGAGGATTGTCGAACTGCGTTAACAAACGTTTTTGTGTGATTTACGTTTTGTTGAGTTGTTTTTCAGGTTAAGTCCCAGTTATAACTTCCAACGAGTTATAACTGACTGTTTGTATACTCAGCGTTTGTGTCAAGTGGTATCAGAGCAGAGTCACCGACGTTGCAGTTGCTGCCAATTGGTGAGATCGTGGGAGAAACAGACGTTGAGTTATCAACATGAATACACAAGGACCGCCTTCATCCAAGTCTCCTATTTTGACAAAGTTGCTTAGATCCTTACCCAAGAGATTTATTCCAAAAATTGCTGCTTTGCAAAAGATCAAGAAGACCGATGATATCAAGTGGGATAATCTGGTTGGCTCTTTACAACAGTTTGAGACTCAATTTTACAGCCGTAAAGAATCAAAGGGAATTGCATTAGTTGCTGAAGCTATGAAAGGACTTGATGAATCAGATATGGATGATGATGAGAAGATTGCATTAATCACCAAGAATATCTCAAAATTTCTGAAAAGAAAGAATCCAACAAAGAAGGGTGATAAAGGCAAGTCAAATTGGAAGGAAGAGAGATCATCAAAACCCAGAGAAGATAAACGCAACTATCCAAATGATGATAAGACTGGAGAGAAGAAGAAGAATTTGTCAAAAATTCAGTGCCATGAATGTCATGGTTATGGGCATGTTCAAGCTTTTGTGGAAATAAATTTATGAACCAACAAAAAGAAAAGTCTTTGAATACTTCTTGGAGTGATGATAGCGGGAATGAAAGTAATAATGATGAGCAGCAAGATGATGATGTGAGCAATTTTATTGCGTTCACTGCTACAGTTGTAACTAAGGATACAGTTGAAACTGGTAGAACAAGCATTGAAACTGACAACTTGTGTGTCACTGATGAAGCAGAAGCTGATACTGATGATGAAGTTAGTGACGCTAATATTGATGAATTGGAATTTGCCTATGAGAAGTGACGAAGCCTGTCGTGCGGCTCTCAAATTTAAACCTAACAATTCCTATGTAGATAGGGAAAGTAGGGATCGAATCCACAGAGATTTGTCAACTCTTAAATTAAAATCATTAATCGGAAAGGGTTTTGGGGGGTTTTTGGTATTTTGAGAATAGAATTAAAAATGAATTTGGAATATAAATGATATAAAAAAAACGTTAGCAAGGAATTAGTATCAAGTTATATTTTTCATGGGATTAATCATAGATAAAGACATTATTAAGTAATTGGTTTTAGAATCCCGATCAGCTCAGACAGATTCCTATCATTACAAATTAGATTAATCCCGATCAGCTCAGACAGATTAATCTCTAATTTAATTAAACACCACTACCAACCAGCGTGTATAGGATGTTCAATCAAATTGCATTAAGTAAATAAGGCATCACCAACATTAAATTGTATATAACAATCAGCTTAATTATATACAATTTAAATTATATAATTCCACTACTAATTTAATTAAGCCAAGAGCTGCAACTCAATTAAATTAGTAGATGCCACTTGAATCATTAATACAAGATTAATAATCCTAGCTATATAATCACGTTTATTAATTGGATTGTCAATCCAATTAATTCACATAATTATATTAATTAAAACAGGAATTACATAAATACTTAATTAATATATAGATATAAGTATATTAAATAAATATACAAATATATATATATATATATATATATAAAGAAAGATTGGATTTATATTAACTAAACAAATTAGGCGGTTCAACCGACCATTTAAATAAATTAAACTAAAAGTATGGAGGCTCGGCCTTCCATAAAAAAGAAAATAAAAGACATAAAAGTAAATTAAACTAATAGGTGGCTCGGCCATCCATTTGCGATATTTAAAGTGCATAAAGCAAAATAAATAAAGACTAGGCGGGTAAACCGACCATAAGTCCAGTTAAATAAATCCAAATAGAAATTAAGTACAAAGAAAATTATCTCATAATCCCATTTATTAATAACTTAACACATATCCTTGCTAACAAAAGGAAATTACTCACAATCCATATTTAATAAATATAAGATGAAATTTATAAACATTAGAACGAAAATTTGAAAGAAATACTCCCCGAAAATATTGAAATTATCCGGACAGAATTTCTTTACTAAATTTTACAAAAAGACTTGAAAAACTATTCTAAAAATTCTAGAAATTATATTAATATGAAGATAATAATAAAAGAAAGAGATTACAAAAGAAATGAAGAAGATTGGAGCTAAATTGGTGTCTCAAATGAGAAATGAAGCTAGCATATTTATAGGGAAATTTCTAGGGGTAAAATGGTCATTTTGACTTCCGGGTACTGTAGCAGGTTGACTTGTTGACTTTGACCAGCCGACGGATACTGTTCATGACGTAAGCAGTGATGTCATCATCGACGGTGGTACTATTCACCGGAGTTACTGTTCATCGATTTTTTTTTTTTTTTTTTTGCATCTTCACTTCTTCTTCTTCTTCTTTTTATCTCCAAAATGTACTAAAATACACTGAAAAACTTATAAACAAAGAAATAGAAAGGAAATGTGAAATATATCAATTAAATGACACAATTAACCGATTTTTAAACAAAATATAGTCATTAAATAGTATAAAAATCAGTTAATTTATGAGTACATCAAGAAGCTTGGTAAGGAATATGTTGAACTGAGTAAGAAATACACCTTGCTCAGAGAAGGCTATATGAAGTTGAAACTGGAGAAGAATGCACTGGAAAATGAGCTATTTCAGCAGAATGAGGAGTACAAAGTCACAGAATCAAACCTCAGAGAAGCAGAAACTTGTATCAACCGTTTGAATACTGGAAAGGCAAAATTGGATGAAGTTATGTCATTTGGGAGGTCACCACATAATAAAGCTGGATTGGGGTATCAATCAGATCAAGGACAAGGTACTGTAGCTATTCAGAAAAGAAATCAAAGAGCTGTTCATACTCAAGTTGCAGTTCAAACTACGGATGGTGCAAAACATAAGGTATTCAATAAACCTATATGTTTTTATTGTTCAAGAACTGGTCATATCCAATATACCTGCAAAGTTAGATATTCTGATTTGTTGAATGGAGTAAGCTTGATATATCCTAAACAGAATCAGAAATCTTTGAAACCCTTGATGAAAAAGATGTGGGTTAAAAAACAAGATTATCTAGTCTTTGCTGCACATGTTGCTTTTTCAGTTTGTACTGATGATGTATGGTATTTAGACAGTGGTTGTTCTCGTCATATGACTGGTAGTAGACATCTGCTTACAAATTATAAAGCTTGCTCATCTGGTCATGTTACTTTTGGTAATGGTGTTAAAAAGAAAGTTGTTGGTAAAGGAACTCTCAATGTTGATGGTTTGCCTCCGTTGGAAGGTGTGTTGCATATTGATGACATGAAAGCAAATCTGATCAGCATAAGTCAGCTTTGTGATGAAAATTATTTGGTGAGTTTTAACAAAAACAAATGTATTGTTAATAATGAGAGTGATGATTGCATATTAACTGGAAGTAGAACAATCAACAACTGTTATAAGGCAGATGGTACTCGGAGATGTTTGTTAAGCACTTCAGATGAGTTTGATTTATGGCATCAACGATTAAGGCATGTTAACTTCAAACACTTGAGAAATCTGAGGCATCTTAATGCTGTACGAGGAATTCCACAAGTCAGAAATGCTGTCAAAACTGTTTGTGATCCATGTCAGTTGGGGAAGCAGTTGAGAACCTCGCACCAGAAGGGAACCGCAGTTTCAACTAGCCGCCTGTTAGAACTGATGCATATGGATCTTTTTTGTCCAATGCAAGTGGAAAGTTGCAGTGGAAAGAAGTATGTATATGTAATTGTAGATGACTTTTCAAGGTACACATGGGTTGATTTTCTAAGAGAAAAGTCAGATGTTTTTGATTCATTCAAACGACTTTGTGTTCAGCTGCAAATTGAGAAGAGTTTGACCATTGATCGAGTTCGAAGTGATCATGGCCGGGAGTTTGAAAACAAACTTTTTACTGAATTTTGTGAAGAACTTGGAATTAAGCATGAATTCTCAGCTTCAAAGACACCACAACAAAATGGTGTAGTGGAGAGGAAGAACAGAACAATTCAGGAGATGGCCAGAACTATGTTGCATGGAAAGAGAGTTGCACAACAATTCTGGGCAGAGGCAGTAAATACCGCTACACACATCATCAATCGTATTTATCTAAGGCCAAATACAAACAAGACTGCATATGAACTTTGGAAAGGTAAGAAGCCTAATCTTTATTATTTTCATATCTTTGGCAGTACTTGTTATATATTGAATGATCGTGAATATCTTGGCAAATTTGATGCAAAAAGTGATGAAGGAATATTTTTGGGATATTCTTCAAATAGTCGTGCTTATAGAGTTTTTAACAAAATAACCAGAGTAGTTCAAGAATCTGCAAATGTGATTGTACAAGACTATGAAGCTGAAAAGATGATTGAAGAAGATGATGATAGAGATGATGTCCAGCACACAAAGAAAAAGTCAACAGTTGAAACTGAGGCAGATCAAACTGAAACAACAGAATCAGAACTGGTGCCAGAAATTACTGATAGACAACCCTCATCTAAAGTGAAGAAAAATCATCCTCAAGATGCAATTATTGGTAACTTGGAGGATCATATTCAAACTCGAAACAAGCCTAGATTGAATTATAGAGAGATGGTTCAGTTTGCTTGTTACACATCAACACTTGAGCCAAAGAAAATAGATGAAGCTTTGAATGATGAATTTTGGATTGCTGCAATGCAAGAGGAGCTTGAACAATTTGAAAGGAATGAAGTATGGACATTGGTTCCACGATCAAATGATTTAAATGTCATTGGTACCAAGTGGATTTTCAGAAACAAAACAGATGAGATGGGAAACATAACTCGAAACAAAGCAAGACTGGTTGCTCAAGGTTACACTCAAGTAGAAGGAATTGACTTTGATGAGACATTTGCTCCTGTAGCAAGATTGAAATCTATCAGATTACTAATTGCAGTTGCAACTGTAATGAGTTTTAAGTTGCAGCAGATGGATGTGAAGAGTGCTTTTCTAAATGGGTATTTGAATGATGAAGCTTATGTGGAACAACCAAAAGGGTTAATTAATCCTGAATTTCCAGATTATGTTTATAAGTTTAAGAAGGCTCTATATGGTTTAAAACAAGCGCCACGTGCATGGTATGAAAGATTGACTAAGTATCTATTGCTGAAAGGATATAAAAGAAGTGGAGTTGACAAAACCTTGTTTATCAAAAGGTCTGGAAGAGAAATTATGATTGCACAAATCTATGTGGATGATATTGTTTTTGGTTCAACATCAAATGAACTTGTTGCTGAATTTGTTGATTTGATGCAAAACGAATTTGAAATGAGTATGGTTGGAGAACTGAACTTCTTCCTCGGTCTTCAGATTAAACAGTTGAAGGATGGTATATTTGTGTCACAAGCAAAGTATGCTACAAATTTGGTGAAGAAATTTAGGTTACAACTGAGCAAAGCAGTTAGATCTCCCATGTCCAGAAATGAAAAGTTAACTAAAGATGAAAAGGCGAAGTCAGTAGATCAACATCAATACAGAAGCATGATTGGAGGTTTATTATATCTGACAGCAAGCAGACCGGATATTCAATTCAGTGTGGGAATTTGTGCAAGATATCAGTCAAATCCAAAGGAGTCTCATGTGAAAGCAGTAAAAAGAATCTTGAGTTATGTAAATTCCACTCTCAATTATGGAATTTATTTTACTATAGATACAAGTTCTGTTTTGGTAGGATACAGTGATGCAGATTGGGCAGGAAATAGTGATGATAGAAAAAGTACTTCTGGTGGAAGTTTATTTTTGGGCAACAATTTGGTCTCATGGTTTAGCAAAAAACAGAGTTGTATATCTCTATCCACTGCTGAAGCAGAGTATATAGCTGCAGGAAGTTGTTGTACTCAACTTCTTTGGATGAAACAAATGTTGGAGGATTATGGTATTAAACAGAAAGAATTGATCATGTATTGTGATAATCAAAGTGCTATCAACATCAGTAAGAATCCTGTTCAGCATTCTAGAACGAAGCACATTGACATTCGTCATCACTTTATCAGAGACTTGGTGGAACAGGGAGTTGTAACTGTGGAGTATGTTGAAACTGGGAAACAGTTAGCAGATATATTTACGAAGCCACTTGAACCAAACCGTTTTGAAGAATTGTGGAATTCTTTGGGCGTGTGTCAGATGTAGATTGAGAATTTTGTAAACCGTGTAAATAGTTGTATCAGTTGGTTGAATGAGTTTGATTTATTTGTTTTTGAATTTTAAAAAAAAAAAGGAAAGAAAGAGGGGTTATAACGGTTGGATTTTATTGGGAGGAAATCTTTCAATTAAGAGGTGCGAAAATTAAGGAGTCTATTCGGTGTGTTTAAATTGATTGGGCATTCACAATTGTTCCATCAATTGCATCTTGCAGTCAAAGTTCAGACTCTCTTTCTCTCTTATAGCAAGTGACATTCACAATTGTTCCTTTATTATCTTTGTTTTCTTTCTCTCTGAAAAAAACCTAGTTGCTGTTTCTTTATTCTGCATCAATGGCGAAAACCAGAGGAACATCACAGTCTCAATCTTCTGAAAATCAAGCGAAGAAGAAATCCCCTGTAAAGAAGACACGGACTTCTAAGAAACAACTGGAAGAAGTTGTCTCTCCTCCAGAACAAGAAGTTCTGGCATCGATTACTCAACCATCACAAGTTGAAGAAATTGGCACCTACAAAATTTCGAAAAAGAAGGAGAAGGTTAGTCATACCAAGAAGTCATCATCTCTGTCCACTCCTTCAAAACCCTCAGGTTCCTCTTCGTCCACCACAAAGGCGAAGAAAACCAAGAAGAAGAAGGGCTCTTTACCTACTATTGCGGAGTCCTTGGGAGATGCAACTGAAGCTGAGCCTGAACTTCATCAATCTGATGCAGAATATTCTGTCCAAGATGATTCCAGTGACAAAGATGTCTCAGCTAGTGGAAATGGTGAGTCCGAACCAGAATCTCCTGCACCTAATGTTACAGGTATTTCTAAAACACTGCCTTCTGAACCTGTTGTTGTGTCTACTGTTGGTATTCAAGAGTCAGTTGCAACTGGAAAGAAAGTTATTACTGAGGGTGAAATTTCTAAAAGAAGAACAAAGGCTATAGCAAATAGGGGTGATTTTAATCAGTATGCATCAGATAAAGACATTGTTGAAAAATCTGATAGTAAGAGAAAGTCAAAAGATAAGGGCAAAAGAAAAGTCACTGAAACGATTCCGGTTGTGCCTGAGAAGAAGTCTAAAGTGTCTGGAAAGAAAGTAATTGAGAGGTTTCAAGATACTACAAAATCTGAAAGATGGTCAAAATTCAAAACTCGTATGTTGTTGCTGCAGAAACTTATTGATAGGTCATCTTTTGAGAAATATGATATGATAGAATTCTTTAAGAATGCTCGTTTAATTGTTGCTGGAGAATTTGCTACAAGATATATTACTTCTGTTGTTACAGAATTTTATGCAAATTTAGATAATGCAATTTGTGATGAAGACAGTGAGTCCTATCACAAGGTATTTGTTCGTGGCAAGTTGATTGAGTTTTCGCCAAGAATAATTGCTGACAGGTTGAATCTGCCATTTTATCCCTCCATTCAAGGCAGTGGTTTGCAATTGGTGGAGGATTTGGATATGGTGATCAAAGAAATCACTGGTGGGCAAGTTCAAACTTGGCCTGAGATGGAACTGGTGCAGTCAGTTTTACTTGTTGGGCAGTATTCTGTGTTTAATAAGTTTTCTCTCTTCAATTTGATGCCATCAGGGAATATTACTTGGGTTAAACCTGATAGAGCTAAGTTAGTTTATGCCTTGGGAAATGGTGTAAAGATTAATCTTGGTCAGCTTATCTTTGATAGCATACTAACTTATGCCAATCTGAAATCAGGTACTTCTTCTATGTGTTGTCCTTGTTTGATAACAGAGATTGTCTTGCAGAATGAAGTTATTCTTGGTCAGGCTGATGTGGAGCTTTCAAATATTAAGAATGTGCATCGGATAACCAAGAGAAGTTTGCAAGGGTCTAAGGCTGGTATTCTGGGTACTGCTCCTCCTCCTCTAACTGTTGATGATGATTCTGACAATGAGGATGTTGCTGCAGTTGATGTTCAAGGCAGGTCATCCACGAGTGATTCTTCTCTGGCAACTCAAGTGGACCATCTTGCTGCTGATTTTATTTCTTTCAAACAGGATATGAGTCAGAAGATGGACAAATTGTTTGAGCTTCTGTCGAAGAATCTTGAAGTCTTGGCATTTGATTGTGACCAAAAAGGGGGAGTAGTTAGTTGAGACAATATTTGATTTTTTTAGTATGGATGACTGTAACTGCATATTGAGTATTGCGTATTCTGTATATAATTCTGCTTATCAGTTCTATCTGATGTTAACTGCTCTTGTGATTGATTGATGCTGAAATGTTGTTTTTCCAAAGATACAACTTAGGGGGAGTTTTAACTGGTGAGATGCATGTGCTTGATCTCAATGGTGTTTTTGTTCAAAATAAAATGCCAAGGGGGAGATTGTTACGGAAAAATTAGGATTATTCCTAAATCTAAATTGGAAAATTGATGGCAATTTATTTTGAAGATAAAAATATAAGCTATATATTTTTATGAGCTATCTTTGGAGATAAATCTTTATTGGTTAAAGATTAGGAAGTCTACATGAATAAGGATATTGGAAGATATTAGAAGATATTGAAGTATATCCTTGATTGATTCCTACTAGGAGAAGGACTGTTTGGAAGAGACTTCTAATTATATATAAAGAGGATTTTCGTGCAGATAAAAGCAGAAAGAACCGAATGCAATCAGAGAAAAGGTGAATATTGAGAGAATCGGATCAGAGGTTGTGAAGCAATAATCAGTTGCACAATGCTGAGAAATTGCTGAGTAATAGTTCGAGTTTATTTTATGTTTATGTGTGCTTATTGGTGATACTCGAACAAGTAGAAGATTATTCTTTGTATTGAACAAGTCCCTTTGTTGTTGAAGGGCATTTTCGAGTAGACTACTTAATCAAGTTGTTGGATTAAGTAGTTTATTGAATGGTGTGAAATCGAGACTGTTTTATCAGCAATACTATAGTGAGGAGCTATAGTGATCGAGTGATTAGTTTGCAACGAGTAGTCATAGGGAAAATTGTATTGAATCCCTTTATACTTTTGAAGAGCAAACTAATCTGGGTGAGGGCCCCGCAGACGTAGACAAGAGGATTGTCGAACTGCGTTAACAAACGTTCTTTTGTGTGATTTACGTTTTGTTGAGTTGTTTTTCAGGTTAAGTCCCAGTTATAACTTCCAACGAGTTATAACTGACAGTTTGTATACTCAGCGTTTGTGTCAGTAGAAATACTCGATTGAGGTATGCCCCAAGTGCCCATATAGGGAAAATGTTTCTGTATGCTGAGTAGCTTATCATGCAGTTCTTGTTGAAAACTCCTATAATTTCCTGTAAAAAAATTCTGACATTAATTAGGCTCGTATTTAAATTGTCAAACTCATTTTAATTACAATAGCCACCTGAGAAGATACTATCTTCAGAGGTGGTGGAATCTATTACCTGTTGTGGGAAGTCTCCATTTTCCATTTGTGAATTAATCAAATCCATTGCAGCACGGTGTAAAGGATTTGGATCTCTCTTGGCCTATCAAGAAAACACTGCCATCCTTTTAAGGTAAAGTTTATTTATAGCAACTTAAGTCTAATGAAGCTGAGAAACAAAAGAAAAAAATATCTCAATTTGATAAAATATTACCTGCCCAGCTTCAATGAGGCTTAACATACCCCATGCAGTGTTTACATTATGTGACTTGCTCCCTTCAAGTTGTGAATATACCTAAATAAACACATGTGAAAACCCAAATGTATAACGTAGTCACATATGTTATTGGGATTTTCATTTGAAAATTATTATTATTATTTTCTTCATCCAGAATTAAATATCCACATTTTAGTAAAAAAATGTCTATTTTAGAAAAATAAACATTCCATTTTGGATATCCCAAAATGAAAATGTTAACATTCAATTCTAAATGGATAAAGTATCATAATACAAGAAATTTTCACCTTGTCTTGGCAAGAAAGATAACTTTCACCCCAACCTCCAGAAGGAAGCTGTTTAGATAGTAGGAAATCACAAGCCTGTCTAATACTCCGACTAGTTTCATAGGTCCTTCCTCCAGCCACTAGACCTGTTATCCCGAACCATGTCCCATAGGTGTAGCATATTCCCCAAGATCCATACCTTTTTAAGAACATTAAATGCATGCGATGAATTTATATAGGAGTTCAACTAACAAAAATGTGGATTTCTTTTTCGATTCATCATCTTGTCTAATATTGGAGTTTATATTTTATTCAAATTGATCATGATCTTGAATTTCAAATGTTTTGCACTAGCCATTTTGATTCTATTAAGTAATTTTTATTTAGATTGATATGTTGTATGGCTTCAAACTACTAAACATGAGAACAAATTACCAAGAGCCATCAGGAAGTTGTATGCTTTCAATGAAATCAAGAGCTTTATTAATGCATGCTTCTATTTCTTCTCTTCGATAACTTGGATATGATTTGACGAATGATTTAAGGCCTTGAATTGCTGCTGAGGTGCATTCTATATACCTACAAACAGAACATTGTGGGAATATTGTAAATTTAAAATATTCTTTTGTCCTCATACAAGTTACAAAAATTTCATGAACAAATTAGCAGCATAGATCATCTTAAGACATGATAGAGAATGTGAGGTATCTTACGGGTAATCTATTATTATTTCTCCAAATATTTCTGACGGATTAATCATCTGAAAAAGAAACAAGTGGATAAAACTTAAATCAACTATAACAAGAACATACGGTGTTAAGTTTGCACATTTATTACCTCCAACCATGCATAAGATCTTGTTAACTCGTACGAAGCAATACCACCATTGCTATTCTGTAATATCAATTTGAATTCTGAGTTGAATTTTTTTTATTAATACACTTATCTTATTTTTTAAAAAAATACATGGCAATTGTCAAAAAATACGACTCTAATCCATGATATTTACATGCCAACTCATCCTCTCGTTAATGTTTGTAAAAGGAATTTATTTTCAATCATAAAGGTAACGTTATGAGCTCATGAGAGAGATATAGTCAAATGGGGTGCCATGGAGTGGAACGTGTTGCTGCCTAACCTACTGGTTGGGTGAAAAATTCATGTCCAGTATAGATTTTAGTCCAGTAATTGTGTGATCTTTAGTGATAGTGTGCCTCCTCTTGTACTCAACCAAAGAAAAATGAATAGATAACATGAGACCTGATAGGATAAAATCACATCAACAGCAAGATGGAGCCATTTTTCTTCTATTGCTTCTCCAACAAAATCTGATGACATTCTTGATAGCAATAATGCTGCCTGCAAATGGAGTCTCATATTACATGTTTTGGCACAAAACTGGGAAAAGAAAAAATAAAACGAGGTAAGGTGAGAAACACAATATATAAAAGTCCAATATTTATCTTTATTTTATATTTTCACCGTTTCAAAATCAGTATCATTTTAGAGATTTATAATCTTATTAAAAATGTTGTAAACAATATAAATTTTAAGTATTAATTAAGTTTCAAATCTATACTTAATAATAAATATTCTAAATTAATTTTTATTCTCTTTTTCTTCAAATTAATCATTTACATTCTCTTTTCACTTAGATAAGTATAAAATTGAAAATATTAATCATTTATATAAGAAAAAACATTTATTGTGAAACAAAATAAAACTTTTAAAATGACACTTATTTTACAAAGATTAAGTAGAATTTTCACAATTATGTACGTCCAAGTTTTTGTTGGAAATTTGGAAGCCTTTCGTGCCTTCTTTCTTCTTTTCTTTTTTCTTGGTTTGATGCTCCAGGGCTTCCCTTATTTATCTCTTCTTAGGCCTTCTCTCTATATTTTAACATTTTGAACTTTAGCCCAATTTTTAATTTCCTAAAAAAGATATTAAATTAAAAGAAATATATAGTAGGAAGTTAATAAAAAATAATTAATAATAATCGACTTAACCTATAGAATTTATAAAATTCTAGTCATATAATTTAACCCTATTAATATAATAAATAAAAGAACAAATTATCTAGACAACACTTATATTTTTAAAACAATATAATTTTAGCATTCGTTCTTTTTTTTCATTCAATTTAATACTCAAATTCTCTAAAAATTCACCATTTGCGCTTCTATTCAAGAAAACTGTTAAGTCCAAGTTTATGTTAGTCATTATATCTGCACCTGATTTTTTTTTTAAAGGTAATTTAGTTATTTTTAAACCTTATTATTATTGTGGTCTTAGTTATAATAAGAAAAACGTTAGTGCTATCATATAAAACTTTTTTCCTTTTCTCCTTCGTCCTCGGATCATCCCTGTCGTCGCTGCCCATCATCACCCTACCACCCAAATTTCAAGCTTGATAAGGAACTCTAAACTTCTTTATACTCCTTTCACCCATGGAGAAACAAATCAAGTTGGGCCAGAGTAATCAAGGGTAATCTGGCCAAAAGCTGTAGACATCATCAGAAACACAAGGAGTGTACCCAACTCTAGAGTGGTAGCACTTTTAAGCTGAAGAACCACCCATTTAAGTTCATGCAACAATTGCGATATTCGCGATAAAGAATGGGTTGCTTTGATTTTCTTTCTCTCCTTGGTGCTAATTGCCGAGAGTTCATGGGAAGGTAGCTTCAAAGAGAAATAAAGTTATATGAGGTGCGAAATAGTAATGAGGGTTGGTTGAAAGACACGGCTATAGAGCTTCAATTGCTGGAAAAAAGGAAAAAGAAAAAAAAAAAAGGAGACGTTATCCATGTCTCATCCCATCCACAAGTACGTAGAGGAACTAGGCCAAAAGTCTCATTTAAAAGAAAAAATATATATATATATATATATTAAATGCCCCGTGGGTCTTCAGATTACGGGGGAGGTTACTTGGTTACTTGGTTGACCTTATCAAGGAGTTACAATGCCTTTTTTATTCAACTAGTGTTTGTTTTTATTGTTTGGCTAATATATGATTAGATTATATTTTCGTGTTGAATGACTCTCAAATTTTTCATTTCTATACTTTCAGTTTCTAGTTGATCTTTCTTCTTAATGAAATATCCTTTTGTCCAATATTATATATAGAGAGAGAGAGAAGGAGAAGATGAAGGGTAAAAATGAGAAGTTGCAACTTTTTACTATAAAAAAGCTGAAAGAGAATTAATTATAAAGGATACACAGTTTGATCAAAATACAGAGTTTACATTTTTTTTTTTAAGGGAAATACAAAGGATTTACTGAAAAGGGGAGAATTGAATTAATTTAACCTTTTGGAAAATAAAGCAACTCATCTCACACAAGATATACACGAATCACGATACCATAGATGTTTAATTTTATAAAGCTTGATTTTTGTATATACTTTGATTATTGATTGCCTTGGGAAAGTGGGGAAGAAAAAGAAACAGTACGAAAGCTTTCTTCCTTCTTTGAAAAAGAAGATGATCCAAAAGCTTCCTGGATTAGTTAGAGCCAACGTGACTCTTGATTAATGTCGGTATAGGGAAAAAACAATAAGACACACAACACACACCACTAGATGGTGTTAGTAGCCTAACATTACTCTTATGTTTACATTTTGATCTCTTATGAATTTTTTAAACTTTTTTTATTCTTTAAAAAATTTCAAGCATTCATATTTAAGGTTGCAAATGAGCCGAGCGACTAGCCGCTCGGTCAAAACTCGAGTTCGAATCGAGCTCGAGCCAACTCGTTAAAAATTTGAATCAAGCTCAAGGTCAAAATTAGTTGGCTCGTGACTTTTCGAGCCGCTCCCAAGTTAAATAAATAAATTTTTTTATATTTTTTTATTATTTTTTTCAATTTTTTAATTAATTTTTAAAAAATAATTCAAACTCGAATTCGAGTTCGAGCTCGACTCAAAAGTTATCTTTTATTCGAGTTCGAATCAAGCTCAAACTGGTTAAAATTTTGACGAGCCGAGCTTGATCGAGCTCAAGCTCGAGCCAGCAAAATATATTCGAGCTCAAGGTCGAGCTTGGGCTGACTCGAGCTCAACTCATTTACACCTCTATTCATAATGATCCTTTGGATCAATTTTCGTCCAAAATTTCATCGGAAGCAGCACATGAGATTTTTTATAGGTGTAGAATAGGATATTTAAGTTGCACTGGTTTTCATTTACAAAAAAATAAATCACCTTTTAATTTTCATATAGTAATATTTTTATTGGGAAAATTCACCCTTTTCATCCACATCTTCTTATATAAAATCCAAAAAAAAAAATCTTCTCACTTATTGCGGTTTGAGTCTTTTTTGCGAAAAAAAATGATACTTCTAGTAACAATATTTGATCAAATAATGAGGGCATTATCGTCCTTACACTATTCTCTCCAAACTAATTGACAAATTTCGCCCTTGAAATTCTTTCATTCTGTAAGTTAGGTCTCTAGTTTTTATTTTTAACTTTTTGTGTCCCTAGCTAATCTATTTACTTCATACATTTTAAGATCTTTTTGCAAATTTAAGCAACGTAAAAAAAATCATATAATGAGGGGCATTGTTGATTAACAAAAAATAAATAAATGTATTTTTATGTATTTTATTATGTTATTTGTGTTTGATTTCATTTAAGTTATGTTATTTTATGATTATTTTACATTTCCTATTAATATTTTTTGTTTGTAGTGTTGTTAGATATTTATTGTATTTTTGTAAAAAAAAAACAAATTTAACAATAGATGACAAGTGGCAGTGCCACATGTATAAGGGGAGCCACATTAGTCATTGCGTCAGCACAGGAGCGAATCAAACAACGACACGTCACACTCGGATTTCACATATGCGAGAATCGAATGGCGAGGACACGTGTCACGCGTAGAGGATGGAGACGTGATTGAATTTGGACGCATCTCGCATTTGGCAATTGCGAGACATATGTCAGCACACGCAAAACGGATGGTCATCCGTGTACTAAACTTCCAACCAATCATATGATGACACATGGCATTGACGGCTGCTGAAGAAGGGTGCGACCAATCAAATGGCGACACATGGCGGCTGATGCAACCTTTTTCACTTCACACGTTTTGCCCCAACTTTCCAAAAAACTCCACTTTGTCCTCCACTACTTTTATTTTTTTCATATTTTATTTATTTTTATTCCAAATTTGCCTCTGTAAATTTCTATAAATTGAGCACCAAATTTACTATGTTGGTACGACTTTCTACAACCAAAAACACTGCCAAAGTTTCTTACCAATATTTTTTAATAGATCTTAGGTATTTTTATAAATTTTTAGAGTTTATTTTGGAAGGTTTTCAATGAGATTTCAAAAATACCGAGGAATTACTACCGAGAGAAATCCAAGGAAAGTTATCATTATTCTTGATTTCAATTCTTAAAATTCTTCATTTGAGTCATGTATTGTGAGTAGTTTATTTACTGTTAGTAAGGACATGTATTAAAGTTATTAATTAATGAAATTTTAATATAATTACTTTTATATAAAACACTGGAGTTTATTTTGGACTATGCCTAAATTAATTTAACAATGATCGATTTTACTGCTCTAAAATTTAACTTTTAACTACTAACTTTCTAACTTCTAACTTCTAACTTTTAACTTTTAACTTTTACTTTTCTGTTATTTATTTTTTGTATTTATTTTTTGTTATTTATTTTCTGTCATTTATTTTATTGTACTATTGTTGAGTAAAATCACCAAATTTGTTTTTCCTACTTTAAATTCCATAAATGTGGATAGTAATATCTTCATGAAAAACCTAAGAGGGGGGTGAATTAAGTTTTTATCCGATTTTTCAACCTAATTTAATAAAACACCTCTTTGACAACAAAGCTAGCCAAAGCTAGAGTCCGAGGCTTGGGAGCATAGACCTTAAAAATGAGTGGTCTCCGGAATGATAATAGCGTCAACTGGTAGATCATCAATAGAAGTAGTCACTACAGTGGTATCTTCTAAAATGATGGTAGAAGATGTATCAGCGGCAATACATGGCTCAATTCTATTTGATGACATAACAATGGGAATGATAGGATTCTTTGTCATATATGTGGTCTTCTCATCAAAATGTGAAGAATTATCTATGTGGACTACATATAATGCCTCAAGATGAGTAGATATATTGTCGCCCTTGTGATGAAGAAACTTTATTCTTGATTTAAGTTGAACAACTTCTTCAAACATATCTTGGATTTTAGTATTAAACTTCTCAAGGATAATACCCATCTTGTTTGAGAGATGCTCCAAATCATTCCACAAGGCATCTTTTGTATGAGGAATAAAACCTATATTCCTCTTGCATCAATCATTTTCCTTCACTCAGTTTCTTTCTAATAGAAGTACGCAAAGGAGTTTCATTTTCCTCTTCCATTGATGTCTTCCCTATCCTTATTCTTTCTCTAGTGGAAGTATCAAGTGATCAGCTTCTTCTTGACCAATTCCTTTTTCATGAATGCCCTTTTAAATAATAATGAGTACATTTTCACCCATCAATCTTGCAATTTCGGTAATGGCTTGGAGTAAATCTTCTTGAGATATTTTCTTTCTCAACTCCAAATCATCATTGAAACATAAGTCGTGCATCCTTTTGTATGCAACAAAATCATGTATGTGAAGATATCTCATGTCAACAACCTCAAGTAAAGATATTTCAAAATGTTTGAACACTCTTTAAAGCAACCTTCTATAAATTAGACTCTTTGCTATTTTCTTAGCCTTCTTATCAATGAACGGTATCCATAAGATAACCAAGATCTACCTGTTTTCCTTTGAACATAATTAGCAAAATAAACACGTGCAAATGAGTAATAGATGTCCTATGACCATCTATGAGTGCAAATATAGTGGTGCACATATGACAAAGTATTATTTTCAAGACTAAAAACAATAGATTCCCTTTTTGCAAGATTCACAAAAGACTATTCATTTGTAAAAGAATCTTCAAAATCTTGAATGGAGAATACATAATAATAGCAAACTTGGTGAGTATAAAAAAAAAATGCAATCTCATCAACAGGAGCACTCAAAATATCATCCAAGTTATAGTGATTGAAATTTAAATCAATACTATATACTTTAGACACATAATATACAATCTGATATCCTTCAAGAATATTTTTCTCTAGATTAGCATAACATTAAGCATATAGTCATAGTACATAGGCTCATCATGCACAATAATATCATCCTTCATTAGCAAAATACTTCAAGATATTTTCAAAAAGGAAACTTACTGAAATTAATGGTACTTTCAAGAATCACATTTCAAAGCTCGAGATAGTCATAGAATCAAATTTAATTCTCCTTACTTGTGAATAAAAAAGTAGTATTGCTCTTCTTCTTCTTTGGTACCATTTGAGATTTGGTTGAACAACTTTTTGATCCAATATGCTTATCCCTTGTTATTTCTTCTTTCGGACGATAGAATCAGTTTGTGCGGTCAACCGAACAATTTGATTGTGGTCGTCTGCAAGTTCTCTACTTACTTTGCGGTCGATGAGTAGTAATCTGTGACTGATGGCTTATACCATGCGGTCGACCGAAGATTTTCTCGAGGTCTTCCGCAAGTCCACTGACCATTCTTCGGACGATACTCCTGTAAGATACGGTCGACCGCACCTTCTTCAGGTGTCATTTAAAATTTCTTCTAAGCAACTTATAATCAACCAAGAATCGTTGTTTTGATAATTAAAAGAGCTATACAATGACAAACTCATTAGCAAGTGTATATAAGCTTTCTAAAATAGAACATTTTCTCGGCCAATGGATAAACACATCAATTTTAATAACAAAGTTCACTCAAATATAATATCAACATAAATTTGAACAATTAAAATGTCATGCACTTTATTATTTAAAAATAGTATAGTGTCTACAATTCCTCTAGTCAATCATTTTTCAATGAGGAAGTTGCTAAGCCTTTCATACTAAGCTCTTGGAGCTTTTCAAACCATATAAAGATTTTGAAAGTTTTGTAAAATGATTTTCAAAAGATTCATGTACAAAAACAGGAGGTTGTTCAACATACACTACCTATTGGATGTAACAAATTTAGAAATGCACTTTTAACATGTATTTGAAATCATTTAAAACTTATAAAATATGCAAATGCAAGTAACATTCTAATGGACTCTAATCTAGTAACTAGGGCAAAAATGTAATCATAATCAATGCCCTCTTCTTGACTATATCTTAGAACAACAAGTCTAGCCTTTTTTCTAGTCACCATACCATGTTCATCAAGTTTGTTTCTAAAAACCCATTTTGTACCAATAATTGTATGATTAGAAGGTCTAGGTACAAGTTCCCACACTTTGCTCCTTTCAAATTGATTTAATTCATCTTGCATGGCAATAATCCAAAAATCATCACTAAGAGCCTCATCAATGTTCCTAGGTATTATATGAGACAATAATGCAGGATTATCAACACAATTTATAAAGTGTCTTCTTGTTCTTACCCCTTCATTGGGATTACCAATTATTTGATCATTTGGATGATTATGGACGTATTTTCATTCCTTTGGAAGATCATGACTTGACTCTCCTTCATGTGAGGTTGATTATTGAATGCCAATTATCTCTTCACTTTCATCCTTAGGTATTGAATGATCTTCATTTGATTGAACAATACATTTGTTCATTGACTCAATAGGTAGCTCTTGAAAATCACCTTCATTCTCATCTCTTGGCAAGTAAATATTAGACTCATCAAATACAACATGAATAGCTTTATCAATAACCATAGTTCTTTTATTGTAAACACAAAAATCTTTTCTATTTGAAGAGTAGCCAAGGAACATACCTTCATCGGATTTCTTGTCAAACTTACCAAGATTGTCTTTGACATTTAGAATAAACCATTTACAACCAAACACTTTAAAGTAGATGAAAGCCCTAAAGCTTTTAATGTCTTAATTTTGATTAATGACAAACATTGATGAGGACTAATGTCTTTTTTTTGTACAAGTGATAGAGTTTTTGGATTCATGATTTAATCTATGCAAGATCGAAGTTTCAAATCTTCAGGAAAGAGCTTTTGATGTCAAGCATTGAAGATAAGCGTTTCTGGATTAGATAGGATCTAGAGGTGTCGCATTATTTCTTGATTTATCTTTAGATATCTCTAGGTTTACCCCTTTGAGTAATAAGTTCTATAGGTTGCTCAATAAAAGTGAAATGATTTTCAAAATGCATTTCATTTAGATAAAGCATGAGTTGGGTATTTGAAATGATTTTCAAAATACATGCACATACTTCAAAATTCATAAAATATATTTTGCAAATTCTTGGAGTTGTTTGGAAATTTGTTCTGCATAGTTTTATTGCATGTGTGGTCGACCTGACAAAAGTGTGAACGACCACAGATCATGCGGTCGACCAGACTTCTCAGAGTATCGTACGTTGTATGTCCAGAACTCTCTGGAACGCTTGCGGATGATGGAGCGGTCGACCGGACTTCTGAGCTCATCGTCCGCAGGTTGTCCAGAGTTCTCTGGAACATTTGCGGATGATGGTGCGGACGACCCTCCTGATTTGCGGTCGACCGCACTTCTCCTGAGTGGGATTCAAACAGCCATTTTTATGACCGTTGGTGCATACATATAAATACCCAATCATTTAAACAACTCAAAGTGACTACTTTTTGAGCAAAAATCTGATCCTAACACTTCATAGAACCTCTGGAGATTATTTTGAAACCAAAACATAACATTCATATTGTGAAATCCATCAAAGTGAGATTCATACAAAATCATTGGGGTTCTTGAGCAACTTACAAGAAAATATTACTCAAAGAGGTATTTATGCTTTATATTGATATATCTTCACATTAAGGTGATTTCATATATCAAACTCTTCTTATTCATATCTTCATTGATTTGTTCAAGGTTGCATTGAGCTTAAAACTCTAAGGGTTAGAGTGAGCCTTGAATCATAGAAAATTGTGATTGTTTTTAAAGTATCTTTTTCATTAATTGTTGTAATAGAGATAGGTGTGTAAACAACGTTATATTGTAAAACTCAAAGTGTTGAGTGAACCTTGGTTGGTTAAGAGGTTTGTGTTGTAAAACCCTAAGGGAATTGGGTGAGCCTCTATTGTATTCTCTCTTACTATATTAGTGAAAGGTTTTGTGAAATCCTTGAGTAGATAGCTCAAGGTAGTGGATTAGGTTTTGTTGGATAAACCGAACCACTATAAAACTTTGTGTTCTTTGCCTTTTTTTTCTTGAACTTATCTTTTCACACTTTGTTTGATCACCAAGTGTTTGATATTAGTTATCTTAGAAAGCCTGTTTATTTTAAAAGAGGAAAAATCGGTTAAAACCTAATTCACCCCCTCCCCTCTTAGGTTTTTCAGTAGGAAATGGAAGGAGTTTTGTCAAACATAAGCTCATAAGGGGTTTTATTAACAAATGATATAAGAAGCACTCTATTAACAATATAGCGAGAAGTATTCATAAATTCAACCCAAAAATATTTTTGCAAATAATTTTCACATAGTATGGAACATGCCATTTCTTGTAAAGTATGATTTTTCCTTTCAACAACACCATTTTGTTGAAGAGCTTTTGCAATTGAAAAATTGTGAGATATATCATTCTCATCACATAATTTTGTAAAAAAAAAAAATACTATTGCAAAACTCTATACCATTATCACTTCCAATGAAGATAAGTTTGCAACCAATGGTGTTTTGTACTTGTTTAAAGAGCTTGACAAAAACTTCAAAAACTTCATCTTTACTCAACAAGAATAATATCCAAGTAAATCTAGAAAAATCATCAACAATCACATAGACATATAGTTTGCTACCAATTCTCATGGTTCTCACAGCACCAAATAAATCCATATATACAAGTTCAAGAGGTGTTGAAATAGAGACATTTTCTTTGATTTGAAAGAACTCTTGACTTGTTTACATGTATCACAAATATGATCTTTCTCAAAATTAATGTTAGGCAAACCTCTAACATACTAAAGTTTTGAAAAAATATGCAAAGTATCTATGCTAACATGTCCTAATTTACAATGCCAAATATATGTATCATCAACTTTCAAAGAAAGGAATATAACATTTTGTTCAACTAAATCATGAAAATAAATATCATACATATTTTCATTTCTTCACACTTCCAAATGATCATTCTTGAGCTTGCAGTTGACCAAAACGTTTCCTTGGTTCGTCCGCAACCTTACTGTCCACTTAGTCGATGATCTATTTTTCCATGCGATCGGCCGGAACCTTCTCAAGGGTCGTCCGCAAGTTCACCAGGATTATCAGTCTTTACTTAAAGACAAAATCCACTTATATCATGATATTTATAGGATAATCAGTGTTTGTGAGAAAAATTTGTAAGAGAATTATATCAAACAATATGAAAAGACAACTCAATTATCACAATATGCAATTAACATGTTTCATGAGGAAATAATTTAGCATGAAGAGCATATACAAAATACAAAAGCCAATTAGAAAATTAATCAAGTATTTGTATTGAAAACACTTTTCAACCACATATAACATTATGATCTAATTTACATAATTCATAATGAATAAATTCTTACTAAAGATTCAATCTCAAAAGAATGAATTTCTTCATGACCTTCATGAAGAACATTGTACCTTAGTGTATCATATTTGATCAAGTGGATTGAGCAAATTCTCTTGACATGTTGTATTTCTCCTTCATGATCAACATATTGAGTTACCTACAAAGAAGATGAAACTTTTGGTATCCAAGTGACTTTGGATCCATGAGAATTAGTCGAATTTGTTTTAACAATCCAAATACTTTTTGCACAATTCTCGATTTTCTTCTTGGCATAACATATATTTACCTTATGGCCATACTTACCACAATAGGTACAACATATTCTTGATGACAAATGAGTATGTGTGTGATGTGTATGATGTACTTTATGATGCACATGTGAGATATTCTTGTGTGTATGCAAGGCATCATCATGTGTATCAATAAAACCAATACCTCTCTTATCATTAGAGAGTCTTTGAGCACCAAGTAATTTATTCAAATTATCTCTACCACATGTGAGTTTATGTAAGCTAACACTTAAATCATCTATTCTCAACTTCATAGCATCATAGTCACTCATCATGTCATTCAATTTCTTGTTTCTAATAACAAGATCATTATTAGCATTTTTAAGAAATTTCACCTTATCACATAGACCAAGAATATTTTCATCAAGAGTCATTTTGGAAGAAAGCAATAAAGCATTTTCATCAAGTAATTTAGCATTCTCCAATAACAAATTTTCAACTTGACATTTCAAGAATTTATTCTTCTTGATGACTTTCTTCATTTCATGATAGAGATTAGCAACAAATTCATCTTGATCAAATATATCACAATTATCATTGCAATCATTTTCACTAACATGCAAAGTTTGTGAGGTAGAAGTACTTACCTCATCTTCAAGAGCCATAAGACAAGTGTTTGCAAACTCGGATTGATCGTTTTCTTCATTTTCACTTTCTTCTTGATTTGATGTGCATGTCAATCTTTCATGTGCAACTTCAAATAATCTCCACATTTCATATGCAGAAACAACCACTTATTATATTGTATTCATCTAAATCAAGAGCACAACAAAGAATATTCATAGCAATAAAGTTTGAAGTCATTTTATTTTTATCCTCTTCATTAAACTCATTAAGAGTTTTCTCAACACTTATTCCCTTTATAATCTTAGTGAGAACATAAGGACCATTTATAACAATATTCCATAAATCAAAATGAATGGAGGAAATATAAATATGAATTCTATCTTTCCATAAAGTGTAGTTATAGCCATTCAACAAAGGTGGTCTACTAGTAGAATAACAATCACTTATGATATTGTTGTCTATATGAGCCATAAGATCTTTACTTCTAGGTGATTAAACCTTAAACAAGAAGACCTGCTCTAATACCAATTGAAAAACCTAAGAAGGGCTGAATTAGGTTTTTATCCGATTTTTCAACCTAATTCAATAAAACACCTCTTTGACAACAAATATCAAACACTTGGTGTGCTAGTTGTGTGAGAAATAATATGTTCAAGTAAAATGCAGAAATTAGAGCAATGAACACAATGATTTATAGTGGTTAGGTTTATCCAACAAAACCTAATCCACTACCTTGAGTTACCTACTCAAGGATTTATTAAATCCCTTCACTAATCAAATAAATGAGATTACAAAAGAGGCTCACCCAATTCACCTCAGGGTTTTATAAATAACCTCTCAACCAATCAAGGCTCATTTAATCCCTTGAGTTTTACAACACAACCTTGATTATTCAATAATCTCACCACTCTCCTTAGTGAATCCTAACAATACAATACAATACAATTCAATTCAAGGTTCACCCAAAAGTTTTACAAACAAACCTTGAATACAAAACAACCTACACAAGGCTCACCCTAACACTTAAGGTTTTGTGCTACTTGCAACATTGATACAATTACAATCAATAATAAGAGATAGAGAGTTTGATAGATATCACCTTAATGTGAAGATATATCAATTTGAATCACAATCACCTCTTTGAGTAATGGCTTGTCAAGATTCCTCAAAATTCACCTTTAAATGTAAAAACCCTTCTTGAATGATTTTAACAAGATTGATGTTTAGAAAAGGGTTTTGGAATGTTTCTAAGATGTTATAGGATCAAGATATACAATGTTTTTGCTTAAAAATCTTCTTAGAAAGAATTCCAAAGGTCTTGGTATTTAAAGGTTTGTTCCCAACTGTCAAAAATGAATCTGTTGGAAACCCACTCAAGAAGTGCGGTTGATCGCATATTAGACTGGTCGTCCGCACCATCATCCATAGTTTTCGAAATACCAAAACATATTTTAACATATTAAAAACATTTTGAAATAACATTTTAAGTTTATAGAGCAACCTTTAGAAACCATTACTCAATTAGAGGTAGAACTAGAGATATCAAAATATATAACTCTAAAACTATACCTCTAGTTCCTATCTAATCCAATAAAAGCTTGTCTTCAAATCTTGATAGTCTTGACTTATATACTTCCTTGAAGACTTGAAATCTTGTTCTTGCATAGATTAAATCATGAATCCAAAAACTCTATCACTTGTACAAATAAGACATTAGTCCTCATCAATGTTTGTCATTAATCAAAATTAAGGCATTAAAAGCTTTAGGGCTTTCACATCTTTTATTCTTTTCTACTTTTTATTGTAGGAGTTAAAATCTTCCTATTTTTACTTTTTATGGCTGGTAAAACCGCCAAATTTATGTTTTTTTTAATATTTATAGTTTTGTAAATATATAATTTGTGTAACCATTTTCTTTTATTTTGCAAGTTTAATTGTCAAAATTTGTTTAATTATTGTAGTCCTGCTATTTAATAATTTGAGTATTTATATAATTTCAGTTGTTATTATTAAATAATCATGTTTAATTAATTAGAAAGTCATTTTAATTGCATGATTAATCAGCTAGGATTATTAATCTTTGATTGATAATCGTAGTAGGATCTGTTAGTTTAATTAAGTTACAGTTCTTGACTTAATTAATTTAATAGAGAATTTTATGGTTTAAATTATGTTTAATTGAAGCTCATTATTATATATAATTTAATATTTGTGACTAAACTTAATGTAAAATTAAATATTCTATTCACCGATTGGTAGTGATATTTAATTAAATTAAAAATTAATTTGTCTGAGTTGATCGAAATTAATCTAATTAGTAAGGATGATAATATGTTTGAGCTGATCGATATTCTAAAATTAGCTACTTAATAAGTTCTATATCAATAATTTATCCTTTTAAATAAATAAATTGATACAAGTTCCTTATTAACGTCTTTTATTAATTTCTTTTCATTAAAAATCCTTTGTATAATTAATTATTTTAAAATATATATATAAACAAATTTATTTCTTTTAAGTTTGTTTAAATTATTTTTGTCTTTATATAATTTTAAAACTCTCCCAAATTTTAAAATTTGATTAATAAATTTGAATTTAAGAATTTTTTACAAATCTACGTAGATACGATCCTTATTTGCCTTATAAATTTGATAGTTGAATATAGGAGTATTAAATATTAAATTTGATAGTCATACGACAGGCTCGTCAATTGTCCCTTTCATTCTCTCTCTTTCTTATCTAATTCCCTCCTTGTCGCCAAAACCTTTCATTTTACTTCTCCATTAATTTCAGCCAAGATGTAGATCTTGCTCTTGGTCAGAAATACTATCCTTTTTTTGTCCACAAATCGCAATAAATTTTTCATTTGACATATTTTGACATATTCTAAGTCTCTATGACATCTTTATTCTCTAATCTTTTTAGATCAGACATTTTCTTCTCTGCTCGTAAATGAATGGAATACTTGTTATCAAGAGTAGATCTAGGCCCCTTGCTTGGTTTTCCTTTTTTCTTAAACAATTTTTAAGATTGTTGATACCTTCAAGATCTTATAAGTTGTCGTTCACGGTTTGAAATGGTACCAAGCTTCTTGTGCCAATAATGTCTAAAAATGGCTATAATGGTGTATGTGGAATGATTATAATGTATTTGTTTTATTTTGTTTGTAGTTTAATCTACCTACTTTGTATAAGGGTATGCTTTATTACTTTATTTTATGTTACCATGAAATATGGGCATTTAGCTTATTATATCATTTGTGTAATTTATTTATATTTTTAATTAAATGTTCACCCGTCCAAAAAAATGTGGGCATTGTCATCCTTATATCATTCATCCATACCCAATTTCTTCAAATATCTAATTTTTATAAAATCTCCAACTTTATCCTCATCCTCAACAAAAATTATGATTTAATTAGTTAGCCATCTTTATGACTTTTCCTTCTTTAATTTTTTTTTTTTGTATGTAAAACAACCACAATCAATTTTGGAGATTCACTGCCAAAACTCTAAATTTGTAATGTTATAGTTTATATAACGATCTTTGTTTAGATTTTTCCTAAATTATGCAATTCATACATAGTACAAATTACGTATTGATGTAATTTTATTTAATTTTATTTACATATTACATATGATATAATATAGAGAGTGAAGGAATAAATGTGTATATTTGTGCTAATTGGTATGTAAAAATAGAGTGCTTGGTTTATGTAAAAGATGAAGAGCATACCACAATTAGCATGCAAAAATTGAATCATTTGAATGTACTAAGGTCTTTGATCTTACTTCGTATTAATATTCAAATAATCAAATCTTTAAATGTACAAAGGTCTTTGAAATTAATTTACATGAAACAAGCTCAATCACCAAGTTAAATCCAAAAAGACTACTTAAAACCTCGTCTAGTTAATCTATCACAACCCCTAATCATAGCATCTTCTTTCTCTTGAATATAAAGAAATTTAGGGAAAGGAAAAACCTATTGGCATGTTACACATGATCTCTTGTACCAAAAGGACTCTCCTAATTAATTGTGGAGATCTCTACTTTAATATTTATAATAAAAAATCTCTATCAAAAAAACAAATCTAGTTCTTACACAAAGATCCTAATATTTAAATATTATCACAAAAATCTCTATATTTATATTAAATATCTTATGTTTAGACAAACTATTAAAATGACATGTGAACTTTTCAGAAATTCAGCTGATGCACTTGACTTTTTTTTGTCCAAGTTTAACACTTGAACTTTTTAAAGTTCAACATTTATACTTCCGTCCAAAATTTCATTATATTACTATTTTCATATGTTATCAAACTATTTTTTTTCAAGTTTAGCACTTGAACTTTTAAAAAAAATATTTTTGCACTTGCTTCAAAAAATCATATCATATTATTGTTTCTATTTGTCACATTCAATGCAAGTGACATTTTTAGGGGCATTTTTGTCAATGCGTAAAACCCATAAATTTTAAAAAAATGTAATAATTTTCTTCTTTTTTACACCTTATTCTTCTTTTTTCTTTTTTTTCTTCTTTTGCATAATTAACCATCATTGAATCAACATATTCCAAATGGATGCATGAGGCTTTAAAGATGCAGAGAATGGACGTATGAATGGAAATAGACATGTCCATTTCTTCAAGTGCGCGTCCAATTAGTTTTTGAAGCACGTCCACTCTATTTTGCTTGCAAAACTTCTTAAGGCTCCTACATTCTTCTAATTCTTTCTAAACATGTTCAAAAACCTTCAAAATACTTACAAACAAAGATAAAAGTGTAAATAACCAATTTAAGTACAAAAACACATAATTAGCTATATTTTATCTCAATAAATAAAACATTAAACTCCTGAAAACCAAACTAATTATGGTTCAATCAACTACCAACGTTTTTTAAGCTAAATTTGATATACCTTCATTGTATAGTATCTTGAAAACATTCTTAAACACTTTCTAAACATCCACATTATTGAAATCATTTAAAAAGGGTTTCACATATTTAAAGGTATTCTTGAGTAATTTTATCAAACCAATACTCAAAGATGACATTGCCATAGTCGGCCCTGAGCCTATGAAGCCCATTTAAGTAGGCCACATTGTCATATATATTCTTTACTCTAGTGTTGGCTTAGTGGCCACAATGCTTTAATTATTCTCCCGAGGTTGTTAGATCAAATATGTCGCAATGCCTATGAAGCCCTAAAGCTTTTAATGTCTTAATTTTGATTAATGACAAATATTGATGATGACTAATGTCTTATTTGTACAAATGATAGAGTTTTTGGATTCATGATTTAATCCATGCAAGAACAAGATTTCAAGTCTTCAAGGAAGTATACAAGTCAAGACTATCAAGATTTGAAGACAAGCTTTTATTGGATTAGATAGGAACTAGAGGTATAGTTTTAGAGTTATTTATTTTGATATCTCTAGTTCTACCTCTAATTGAGTAATGGTACTAAAGGTTGCTCTATGAAATTAAAACGTTATTTCAAAATGTTTTTAATATGTTAAAATATGTTTTGGTATATAGAAAACCATGCATCGTGATTTCAAAACTTAAATGGTTCGTAAACTCTTGTTGGATTGATACCATAACTTATATGGTTGATTGAAATCATCATTTGTGTGTTAGAGTATTGTTGATACACAAATGAACATGTTTCAGTCGACCTAAAGTGGTCCAGGTATCATCCATAAGTTAGTTTATCTTGTGGATGCATGTGCTGTCAAATTTGTTTATCTGCCAACCTGTGGACGACCATGAGGTCGACCGCAGTGAAGTAAGGTCGACCGTAAGTTAAGTCCGGTCGACCGCAAGATGAAAAATCATCATCCGGTGGTTGTCCAGTGAGCTTGAGGATGATGGTGTGGACGACCAGTCTGATATGCGGTCGACCGCACTTCCTGAATGGGTTTCCAACAGCTTCATTTTTTACCGTTGGGAACAAACCTTTAAATACCAAAACTTTTGGAATTCTTTCTAAGAAGATTTTTTTAGCAAAAACATTGTATATCTTGATCCTATAACATCTTAGAAACATTCCAAAACCCTTTCTAAACATCAATCTTGTTAAAATCAATCAAGAAGGGTTTTTACATTTAAAGATGAATTTTGAGCAATCTTGACAAGCCATTACTCAAAGAAGTGATTGTGATTCAAATTGATATATCTTCACATTAAGGTGATATCTATCAAACTCTCTATCTTTTATTATTGATTGTAATTGTATCAAGGTTGCAAGTAGCATAAAACTCTAAGTGTTAGGGTGAGCCTTGTGTAGGTTGTTTTGTATTCAAGGTTTGTTTGTAAAACCTTTGGGTGAACCTTGAATTGAATTGTATTGTTAGGATTCAGTAAGGAGAGTGGTGAGATTATTGTATAATCAAGGTTGTGTTGTAAAACTCAAAGGGTTGAGTGAGCCTTGATTGGTTGAGAGGTTATTTGTAAAACCTTAAGGTGAATTGGGTGAACCTCTTTTGTAATCTCATTTATTTGATTAGTGAAGGGTTTTGATAAATCCTTGAGTAGGTAACTCAAGGTAGTGGATTAAGTTTTGTTGGATAAACCAAACCACTATAAATCATTGTGTTCATTGCTCTAATTTCTGCATTTTACTTGAACACATTATTTCTCACACAACTAGCACACCAAGTGTTTGATATTTGTTGTCAAATAGGTGTTTTATTGAATTAGGTTGAAAAATCGGATAAAAACCTAATTCACCCCCCCCCCTTAGGTTTTTCAGTTTTCTTCGCATAGGGCCTCCCAATTCTCAGGGCCAACCATGGTCATTACACTATAATTTGATATATCTTCACATTATGGTAATATTTATTATTCAAGGTTGCATATAACATAAAACCTTAGATGCTAGAGTGACTCTTGGATTTAACTAAGTGTTGTATTTGACATTATTGTAATTATGAAGGTTGTGATGTAAAACTTATTGGTTGAGTGAGCCTTGATTGGTAGAGTCTTGAATTGAGTGAGTATCTTTTGTAATATCTTGTATTTAATTTAGTGAAGGGATTTGTAAAATCCTTGAGCAGATAACTCAATGTAGTAGATTAAGTTTATTAGAATAAATCAAACTACTATAAATCATTCCATTCATTATCTTAATCGTGCAATTTACTAGAACACTTACACACATGAACTATACACTAAGTATTTGATATTTGTTGTCTAAAAAGTGTATAATTTAATTAGATTGTGAAAATCAAATAAAAATCTAATTCACCCCCTCTTAAGTTTTTCACTTATGTTTGGAAATATCATGTTACATCCGAAAATACTCCATATTCCCTTAATAAATGCAATTGGACCTTTAAAGATTGATGAAAAAATCAAATATAAGTAGTTTACTACTTCTTATGTCCGAAATTAAATGTTCATGTTTAACTTAAGAAAATACGTTAACCTTAAAGAAGTTATCATAATATCATTAGCGACATAATGTAAATTCCTAAAACTGTGGATGTTATATGACATGTGTTTATATGATATATGTTTATTTTAAAAAATTGAAGATTTAATTTGGATTAAGGAAGTACATTAGTTTTTCCGTTTATGAATGGCTTTGCATGAAAATTGGATTTGCGCAATGAGAGAAGATTTCTCATTCCTTATCAAAAAGATGCATGGCCATGAAGAGGGATTAACTAGAGAGGGGCTAGAGTTGTGTAAACACTTTTTTTTTTATTCTTCAAAATAAATTGTACTCCCTTCGTCCCTTTTTATAAGATGCTAGAATCAATTTCATACATATCTAGAAAATGATTTAGTTTCTGAAAAACCTAAGAGGGAGGTGAGTTAGATTTTTATCCGATTTTTCAACCTAATTAAATAAAACACTTCTTTGACAACAAATATCGAACACTTGATGTGCTAGTTGTGTGAGTAAAAATGTGTTCAAATAAAATGCAAAAAGTAGAGTAATGAACACAATGAATTATAGTGGTTCGGTTTATTAAACAAAACATAACCCACTACCTTAAGTTACCTACTCAAAAATTTTACCAAATCCCTTTACTAATCAAATAAATGAGATTACGAAAGAGGCTCACTCAATTCACCTTAGGATTTTACAAATAACTTCTCAACCAATCAAGGTTCACTCAACCCTTGAGTTTTACAACACAACTTTTATTATACAATAATCTCGCCACTCTCCTTAGTGAAGTCCTCACAATACAATTCAATTCAAGGTTCACCTAAAGGTTTTACAAACAAACCTTGAATACAAAACAACCTACACAAAGCTCACCCTAACACTTAGAGTTTTATGCTACTTGCAACCTTGATACAATTACAATTAATAATAAGAGATAGAGAGTTTGATAGATATCGCCTTAATGTGAAGATATATCAATTTGAAACACAATCACCTCTTTGAGTAATGGTTTGCCAAGATTGCTCAAAATTCACCTTTAAATGTAAAAACCCTTCTTGAATGATTTTAACAAGATTGATGTTTAGAAATAGTTTTGGAATGTTTCTAAGATGTTATAGGATCAAGATATGCAATGTTTTTGCTCAAAAATTGTTCTTAAAAGATTTGCAAAGGTTTTGGTATTTATAGGTTTGTTCCTAACGGTAAAAAATAAAGTTGTTGGAAATCCATTAGCAATTTGCGGTCGATCGATGCATCATTATCATCCGCAAGCTCATTGGAAAACCTTCGGATGATGATTTTCATCTTCCGGTCAACCTCACCTCACTTGCGGTTGACCGCATGGTCGTTCACAAGTTGACAAATGAACAAATTTGACAGCACATGCATTCACAACTAACTTGTGGACGATACCTGAACTACTTTAGGTCGACTGAAACATGTTCATTTGTGTATCAACAATACTCTAATACACAAATGATGATTTCAATCAACCATAAAGTTATGGTATCAATCCAACAAGAGTTTATGAATCATTTATGTTTTGAAATCATGATGCATGGTTTTTGAAATACCAAGACATATTTTAACATATTAAAAACATTTTGAAATAACGTTTTAAGTTCATAGAGCAACCTTTAGAACCATTACTCAATTACAGGTAAAACTAGAGATATCAAAATATATTAAACTTCTAAAACTATACATCTAGTTTCTATCTAATCCAATAAAAGCTTTCCTTCAAATCTTGATAGTCTTAACTTGTATACTTCATTGAAGACTTGAAATCTTGTCATTGCATGGATTAAATCATGAATTCAAAAACTCTATTACTTGTACAAATAAAACATTAGTCATCATCAATATTTGTCATTAATCAAAATTAAGATATTAAAAGCTTTATAGCTTTCAATTTCAATAATACCTTCTTCTTTTTTTGTCTTAGGAATAAGAAAGATAAAAAATTTGTCTTGAAAATAAGAAATAGAATAAGTAGATGAAGAGAGAATAAAACTTTTGTGTTAGGAATAATAAAAAGATAAAGAGAAATTAAACTCACTTCTAAGAGAAAAAAAAAAACTTTGAGGAAATATATAATGATAAATAAGGGTAATATTGGAAACAAATTGTTAAATATTAGTAACAAGATAGAATACTTCTAATATGTTATATAAAGAGATGGAGGTGTTATATAAAGAGATGGAAGAGATGGAGGAAGTATAAGTTTTTACATACAACTAATTTATTTAAGATGAAGTGAGCATAGTATATACTTTTGTTAAAATTAGAATTTACTTCTTATTTTATAATCATTTTTAATATTAATTACACAATTAAGTATTAAATTATTTCTTTGAATTAAAAAACATTAAGTTTTTATGTATATATTTTAAAATTTTATACACCATGCGTCAAGAATTGAATGTTCACTTATGACTTTAATTAAAAATTAAGAAAGATTTTTTACTTTAATTAGTTTATCAAATTATGATCAGCATTAATATAATGAATTGTGAAATATATAAGTTAGTGGGATATAAATTTCTTGGTAGCGAGGGGTGGAGTTCATAAGTTAATGGAATAAAAAAAATTTAAATTAAGGAAATTATTAATGAAATTTTAAATAAAAAATATATTTATTTTAAAAAATAAATATTTAATTATGAACAAATTAAAATTAAAAAAATATGAAGATTCAAAAGTCGTCTTCTTCAATTCTAGTAATTCTGTATAAATATATAGTCGTCTTTTTCTTTTCTTCTTTTTAAAAAAAGAAGAAGAAAAGAAATACTAGCATTTTTTTATTTTTTTTTTTTGGGAAAACAATACTAGCAATTAAGAGACTGCTTAAGTTAAAGGGACCGAATTTAGATGAAACAAACGTCATAGAACCTAGGACTAGGATTCTGAGACAAAACTGCCTTTAGTTGTCCAATCCCTGGCTCCCTCTCTCTCCCGCCTCAACCAGACGCCGCCATCTATCTCCCGCCACCGCTGCAGCCGTCCCCTCTCTCTCTCTCTCTCTCTCTCCACCATTGCAGTCTCTCTCCTCACATCGTT
The DNA here is from genome assembly GCA_019593545.1 of Apocynum venetum. Taxonomy (NCBI): domain Eukaryota; kingdom Viridiplantae; phylum Streptophyta; class Magnoliopsida; order Gentianales; family Apocynaceae; genus Apocynum; species Apocynum venetum. The sequence goes on along the minus strand of SRSM01000832.1, from coordinate 14,116 downwards.
GCCTCAATTTTCATCTTTACCGTCCTTCTAAGCCGCCCATCTATCTCCCGCCACCGCCGCAGCCGTCCCCTCTTCTCTCTCTCTCTCTCTCTCCACCGTTGCAGTTCTCTCCTCACACCGTTGCCTTAATTTTCATCTTTACCGTCCTTCTAAGCCGTCATTGATTGAGTTTGATTATGGGAATAAAGAAGGGTAAGAGTAAGGTTGATGATGATGCTGGTATATTTGGCAATAATGAAATTCAAGATGTGCAGTGGCTCTGTTCGTTATCTGAATCAGAACTTGTGAGTGTTTCTTCCAGTTCTTTTAAGCTACGGGGTTAATTGTTTCTGAAAAATTTGTGGATAAATGCATATTTGGTCGTTATGGTTCTTAATTTACATATGCTAAATGATGAATAGGATTTTTTAATTGGGTTAAAGATGATGGTGATTCGAAGAGCAAAAAAAATTGGTCATGAATGTCTGGCAAAACATTTCAACTTGAAGATGCTGCGAGGCCTCAGTATGTACAGATTCCATATTCCTTTTTGAATATTCAATTTCTTCTTTTTTCTGCTTACTTTTGGAAAACAAGGTGATGAATTAGAAAGTTGGCGACTTTTCATGTGCATTCCAGAAGACAGCTATGCTTAGAGGGAATAAAATTTAATTTTAGGAAGTTACATATTCATTTTGAGATAAACCTAAAATATAAATGTGGGCATGCAATTGCAATTGAGATGAAAGGTATATGTTGCAAACATGGTAGATAATGAGTTGTATAAATCAATGGGATGTTAATGAAGTCCCGTATTTAACTTGGAACATTATATACTTCTAGATTTAGCGCGAACATCTTGTGATCAAGGGGTGGATTTGTTCTCATGTTACTGAACAGTTTCACAAGGTTTACCTTCTAGAATGGCTCCTTCTCAAATAGGTGATAACTACGTTGAGAGTGGGAGCTGAAAGCACTGATCCTATTTCCTTTTTAAATGGTCTAGTTTTATGACCTATCTGCATTAGCTTTTAGCCATCAAATTGAATAAAGATTTTAGGATTATTTTGCTGACTTTAGAGCTTTAATGCAGGTTGCACTATGATGGACTATCTTAAAGAAAAATTGAAGGATTCATCCGTTAGAAAGGGGTTCCCCGACTCTTCCAAGATTTTAGACAAATGCAGTTTGCTGCAACTTGATGTCGAAGAGAGTTTCTCTAAAATGAGTTCTGAAGAGTTATGGCCATATATTTGTCCTAATAAGCAAAAGAGAAAAACTGACATGTAAGTTAAAGCAGCTACTATTTCCAATTCTTTTAAATTTTTAGCATTTATCAAGTATTCTAAACTTAGCTGCGTTTTATGGGGTAAAAAATCACCAATTTCAAAATATATGTTTTTTGCTAAAAACAGTTTATTTAGTAAAGTTTCCATTGTATCATCATATTATAACAGCTTAAATCAACTAAAACTTAAGTGTTACACTGTATTCTCTAGCATCACTTCTTAAGCATTTGCTCACTTGTTCCTTATCCAAGAAAGTTTCACTTAAATACACTTCTTGGTTAAGTGTATTAAATATGCCATAGAAAATAATACAATGGTCTAAACTCGTTATTAGCTTGGACTTAGAATTGAAGTTCAAGTTGTCTGTAGATCTGTCTCATAAAGAAGGTTATGATGTTAAGAGGATTTCAACAATGAAGTTCTTTGTTCTTTATTTAATCATTCCAATACCTGGTTTGCTCTGTGCACTAGATGATATAACCTGAATAGCACTTAAAATCTCTTTATTGGTACCTGAATACCTTAGTTAAGAGTAGACCAGTTTTGTAACTGTCTTTGCTATACATATCTTTCATGTTAGTTTCAAGAATTTTCATGTTTTTCATACTCTCAACAAGTTAATCAATGTGTTTCTTTTGAAGAAACAGAAGCTAATCTCTTCCCTGTTCTTTATATTTAGGTCGGATGAGAATGAAGCCCCATCAAAAAGGCAAAAACTTGGCAGCGAAAGATCTTCATAGAGAAGCATAGCAAGTCCCTTGATAAATTATTTGAGTCATCAATAGCTGAAAAAATTATTGGAAGAGTTTTTCCTTGTGTTTTAATTAGGTCTCTTCCACATATTCCCAGTTTTGTAGTAATTCATGAACTTTGCTTATTATTGCCATTTATGAGGCATGAGCACTTTCATTTATTTTCATGAACATTCAATCAAAGCATTGCTATTACTCAGACTCTTCTATAAAGATTCAAACATTAAACTGTTATCGTGATAACAAAAAAATAGTCAAAAGGCAGAAGGTTATACAAACCCCTGCTCTTTACTGCAATCAGTTACATCCACAGCCTCATTTAGAAACAATCTCCAAACAATTTAGTAGCAATCCAAGAACACAAATTGGACACTTTGGGAATTACATCTTGGGCCTCTTGGCTATCCTCCGAAGGATAAAAAAAGAAATATGATGTACCTTATTGTTACTTAAGGCATTGGCAGGACGAGAGAATCAAATGATTTGCCTGATTAAGCTTCGGAAGTCATTCATTTAAATTAGTGTCTCTATGCATGTCTATACATATTAATTGTTGTGGATGTTGCTGCTGTTGTGCTTATTGTCTTTGACATCAATATTGACCGATGCTGGCTGTTTTTTGCGGATACCCAGGAGATACTTACAGATCCTAGATATGCTGGCCAGTTTCTCTTGATGACAAACCCCCACATTGGTGATACTGGAGTTAATTTCATGTTTATATTGGCTGTCTTTTATGTTCGTAAACAAAATATATGACCTAAACCTCAAAATATTTCCCTGCCAATGATGGGGAACCAAGGCAATGCCTTCTGGCTAGTCCGGTGATTGGAAGCTTGAGTATCAGGTAGGTTTCAGTGTTGCAAACTTCTTATAGTTTTCTTTCTGTTATTAGCTTGTTTTGATTCTTATTTTTCCCTGAATATACCTCCTGAGCACCTCAAATTGGTGATGCACTGAAACACTTGTTTACTCTTTGGAAACACACAATATCGTGGGAATACTTGGGTTAAGATCTTGATGTATTTCTGAACATAGTTTAGCTTGCAAGTTGCTTTTGCAACAGGAGGCCTCCATGAGGATTTGACTTCAATTCAAATAATACTCTGATGCATTTTATGACAGGTGGCTGTAAAATCATAATTGTTCCTTTAACATGGCCTGCATCTGGAATGAAGTTCAGATGGAGTCTTGGTCCTAGAGACGAATCTGCAGTCGAAACAGTCAATGAAATTATTTGAAAATTCATGTTTTTGGTATTTTCATGGGCCATCGATTACTTAGCCAAGCTGGGAGCAAAAGCATTTTAAGATGAAGTTCGGTCACCATGGAGGAAATCGTCCAGTTGTAAAAATGCACAGGTAAGTTCATTTCAACCCTTTGATATAATGATACTATTGACATTTTGGTTTTAGTCTGTATGCCGATGTACTGCAGATTGATGTCCCTGATTTATCTCTGTAGTTTGTCGGCTGCATCATGATTTAGCTTTCTTGATGCTGTAGCAAATAGTACCTAAATATTTGACCTTGCATCTGATAGTTCAGTAACTTTTAGGAGACTCTTTTCTCACAGAACCTATTTGTAATTTTTTTCATCTTATCCAGAATCATAACTATGCTGTTGAGCCCAGATCACTACCCAAGGGTGTAGAAGTGATTCATGTTAATCTCAATGATGGGAGCTCTGCTGGTCTTGCATTCTCTCAACTAAAGCTCATGTGCCTCCAATGTCATCCCAAAGCATCTCCTGGACCTCTCGTTTCAGATCCGGGTAATTTGTCTTGCTTTTATTTAGTTCCACAATTAGCTATTGTTAATGAATATTCCTAATAAATTGCTTTATAAGCAAAATAGAAATTGGAATTCTCAAATATTGAATCAACATGGATGATTCTCGAAAATATGCTTACCATTTTGACTTGGGGAAAATTTTGATAACATTTACTCATTGCCATTGAGTTTGAAGCTTGTTTGTCTGCTCAAAGCGAGTATGAAATGAGCATACATAGGAATGTCATATCCACTTCAACAAAGAGTTCAACTAAATATTATAGATAATTTGTTGGCAATACTTCACTCGAAGCTAAGTAGGAGTAGAATATGAGTTTTGTTTTTAACCAATTCCAAGGTATATGTGACCACATTTTTGTTCTTTTGCTTAGCCAAGTGTGTTTATAACACGATTGGCATAGATTTTGCTGAGAGTTCATTTTGGTTAAAGCTTAATAAGAAAAGGTCAATTATTAATTCAGTTTTTTCATAACCGCAAAAGAAAAGCTTTTGTTCTAATGCCTTTGCAACTGCAATATTTGGGGAATTTATACAACTCATGGAGCAAGACAAACTGAAGGTTTGATGAGAATTTGCATTGGCATTTGTTATTGGTTAGCAACGTTCTTAGAGTCTGAAAAAGTCCCCTTATCTTTTGGATAATGATCAAGAAAATGCTGACAAGGGTTCCATAGAGAGTAATCAATGCCAGTATTGTGGTCTAGACTGAAATGGACTGTGCTTTCTCCTCCATTAGTGATGTAGCGGAAAGGTGTTAGGGTAATAGAACTCAACAATTAGGGTTAGATTACAGTTGATTGAAGTTGAAACAAAAAATAGAATTCAAGGATAAAATACTCTGGTATAAATTTGAAAATTAATAATAAGAATACTAAATACCAAATCCTAGTAGGATTTGGACTGCATCAATTCTCCCCGACTCAACTCCGACGAGTATGCTTTGACGAACTCCTCGTAAATGGATGGATCAACTTGTTTCAGCTCTTGTTCAGCAATCCAAGTGCTCTCCGCTGTTGGCTTACCTAACCATTTCACCAGAAATCTTCTGTCATGATTACCTCGCCTTGATCTAACCACTTTAACATTTTCAATAACATTTGATTTTTCAACTGGCAGTTGCTGAACTTGTTCTTGAATGCTCTTCCCAACACCATCAAATCCATCAAAGGAATATAAATCTGAAACATTAAAAACTTAATTAATTTGCAATTCGGATGATAATTCAATTAAGTAGGCATTGGAATTGATTTTCTTCAACACCTTACAAGGTCCAAACTTCCTAGACTTAAACTTGTGATAAGTTCCCTTTGGAAGCCTTTTCTTGCCCTAAATGCACAAATACTTGATCACCTTCTTTAAACTCCTGCTTGCGACGATACTAGTTGGCAACAGACGAATAAGATGCATTGTTGGCAACAGATGAATTTTTCGAATGTGTTCAGCAAATTCTCCTCCTTTATCACTCACCCTGGCTTCTTACGGTAAAGGCACTAAATCAAGAACATATTGAGGTTTCAAACCATAAACAACCTCAAATGGTGTCTTTTTTATACTCCAAATCACTGAATTGTTATATGCAAATTTTGTTTGTGGAATGATTGAATGCTAGGCCTTTGGATTATTTTCATCAAGACATCGTAACATATTACTCAAACTCCTATTCACTACTTCTGTTTGTCCATCCATTTGAGGATGACAAGTGCCATAATACTTAAATTCTGTCCCAAATTTTCTCCATAAAGTTCTCCAAAAGTGCCCCATAAATTTCACATCTCTATCTGAAACAATAGAAGTTGGAATACCATGCAATCTCACAACTTCACGAAAGAATAATTTAGCAATATGAACTGAATCAGAAGTTTTGAAACATGGGATAAAATGTGCCATTTTTTAAAATCAATCCACCACAACAAAGATTGAATCAAACTTTTTCGCAACCTTTGGTAATCCCAAAACAAAATCCATACTTAAATGAATACATAGAATTTCAAGTTCAAGTAAAAGTGTGTACAAACCTGTATTTTGAACAGAACCCTTACCAAATAAGCAAGATGGACACCTTTGCACTATTCTCACCACATCACGATGCATGTTTGTCCAAAAATAGCGTTCAACCACCATTGCCAAAGTTTTAGCTTAGCCAAAATGTCCACTCAAGCCATTCCCATGAAGTTCTCTAATAATTTGCTCGCTCAAAGATCCTTTTGGAATGCAAAGCCAATTACCTTTGAATAAATAATCATCATGCAACCTGTAAGGTAATTTTCAGCATGGGAGGAACTTAAATCAGCTATGATTTTGCCAAAATAAGAATCAACAGTGTACTGATTCTTTAACTCCTCAAACCTTATCACTTGAGTGCTCAAAATTGATAAAGTAAAGCTCTTCGACTCAAAGCATCTACCACGGTATTTGACTGACCAGATTTATACTTCAATGTAAAATTAAATTCATCAAGGAAAGAACTCCATTTTGCATGCTTGTCATTAAGCTTCTTCTGGGAATGTAAGCACCTCAAGGTTTGATGGTAAGAGTAAACAACAAACTCCTTACAAGCTAACTAATGTTGCCAATGACGAATAGCCCTCACCAAAGTATAAAATTTCATGTCGTAAGTTGAATAACGACGCTTAGAATCAAACAACTTTTCGCTGAAAATTTCCATAGACTTTCCATCTTGATTAAGAACTGTTCCAATTCCCATATATGAAGCATCGCACTTAACAACAAACAATTTCTCAAAATCTAGTAATCCCAAGATAAGTGCTTATGTCAATAAAGTTTTTATCCTTTCAAACGCCTTTTGTGCACCATGTGACCATTCAAATTCACCTTTCCTTAAAGATTCAGTTATAGGACTCATAACATAACTGAAATTTTGAATAAATCTTTTGTAGAAAGATGCTAAACCATGAAAACTTCACTTCCTTGATTGATTTAGGCTTTGGCCAATCATTTATTACTTGAACCTTTTCCGGATCTGTTTTCAACCCTTCCTCTGAGACAATGAAACCAAAAAATACAATTTCAAATTGCAAGAAGCTACATATTTTCAAATTTACATAAAGCTGTTCCTTTCGTAAAACCTCAAAAACTTGTCGCAAGTGTGATAAATGGTCTTCCTTTGTATGGCTATAAACTAAAATATCATCAAAATAAACCACAACAAAAGAATTCAAGAAAGGCTTCAATACATCCGTCATAACTCGCATAAAAGTGCTAGGAGCATTAGAGAGTCCAAATGGCATCACCAACCATTCAAATAACCCATTTGGTGTCTTAAAAGCAGTTTTTCATTCATTGCTGCTTCTCATTCTAATTTGGCAGTATCCACTCTTCAAATCAATTTTTGAAAGCCAACTAATTGATCAAGCATCTCTCTCAATTGTGGAATAGGAAATGGATACTTGATTGTAATTTTGTTAATGGCACGACTGTTCACATACATTTTCCCAGAACCATTCTTCTTTGGAGCTAATAAGACTGGACAAACACAAGGACTTTTACTCTCTTGCACCAATCATTTCTCTAATAACTCTTGAACTTGTCTTTGAATTTCAACCCGCTGCATAGGAGGTGGTAACGATGCTCCTGGGACCAAATCAACGGCATGTTGGATACTTCTTAGAGGTGGTAAATTTTTCAGCCCCTCTTTATCAACCAACTCACCAAATTCCTCCAAAGTTGTTAAATTTCAACAGGGTACTGCTATGAATTTGCTTCTTGACTATGTCCCATCATCTTATTAACTAGAGCATACATGACTCCCATCTCACTACTTGTTGTCTCAAACTTTTCAGCAGACAAATGCCCACTGATTTTTCTTATTTTGTTGTTGGTGGAAAGCTTTTCGATTGCCACTTCCTTTGCCTTTCAATAAAGAGGATACGAGGCATTATTCTTGTTATCCTTAATAAAAGAATAAGTGTTAGGCTTCGTCTTATGATCCATATCATGATCAAAGAGCCATGGTCTTCCAACAAGAATATGTCCCACATCTATTGGCACTACATCACATAAAGTTTCATCATTAAGCTTTTCTCCTATGGTAAATTTCACCAAACATTGAGAAGTAACTGATATCTCATGCCCTTTCTTTAGCCACCCAATTTTGTAAGGATGAGGACTCTTAGTTGTAGGAAACTTCAATTTTTCTACAGCTTCCTTGGAAATAATATTCTCCATGCTTCCTCTATCAATGACAAAATCACACATTTTTTCTCCACAAACTACACATGCGCGAAAAAATAATACGTCTTCTCCAATTTTCCTCTTCCTCTTGGATTGTTGTTGTCTCACTCTACGCATCACCAAAGATTCAACGTTGGAGGGAGGATAAACATCAACTTCTTCTATTGTCTTTATCTCTTCATCATAAACTGGTTCTGACTCTTTCCTTTAAGTTGTATGTCCTCTTTCTTACAATTGTAGTATCAAACTGAGGTTTGACTGCCTCTTTTATTTAAGGTAGCACCAAAACTGTCCTTTTCATAAGGCACTATATTCTTGCCTTTATTACTATTTTCTGTCTTTGGTACACCTCCAATGTATTTACTAGTTGTAGCAGTCCTGTTATTATTCTTTTAAGAATGACTTTGCCAACTCTTGCTATAAACAGGTTTCTAGCACCATAGCGTAAAACTCACTTTTCAGCCGAAAGTGCATATTGAGGAGCATCTTTCAAATTGGATAAATGAGCAACTCCCATCTCATCTCGTATGGACAGATTTAGACCAGCCAAATATCGTGTTGACAGTTGCTCATGATCTTAAATAATCCATGCGAATGGACAGGTTATTAAACTCCGATGTGTACTCCTCAACAAACATGGATGTTGCTTCAAACAATGAAATTTCTCATACAATTCCATCATATAGTCTGCTTGTAAAAACTTTTCCGAAGCTTAATTTTCATATGCTCCCAAGTGCTAACTTTAGGTTTGTCTTGTCGAACTCATTGCTCTTCAACTCTCTTCCCCATTGAAGCGCAGTTCCCTTCAATTTCAGCTTCACAAATAAGACTTTTATGTTCTGTCATGGGCTTCCATTCAAAGTAAGTCTCCAAACTCATTTCCCAATCTAAATAGTCTTCAGCATGCGATTTTCCATGGGTCATAGGTATGAAGTTACGCTTGCTAAGGACTGGGTTATATTTCTTTTGAAGTGAAATCGGGATTGTTTGGTCTTGTTCAGAAATTGAAGAAGCCTCCCCTGACTTGTCTCGTTTGGTAATTTCATTGATATGATTAGATTAGAAAATATTTTTTCATTTTTTAAGGGTTTTCTTATGTTCTTAGATTATGTGATAATGTTCTTGCTCATTGTATGGCTTCTTATGAATGTTCTAGTTGTTGTAATTTTGGAAACATGTGAGGGAAGTATATCACTTTTTACATAGTTCTATCATATTCCCTAGATGAGAACATTTTTTTTTCCTCTCATTTCTTGATTTATAAATTTAAACATTTATCAAAAAAAAAATTGGCTTTAAACTTTGTGATGTTACTGGTTTTTCTTTACTTAACTATATAAGTAGGGTTAAGCAATATGTTGTTGATAGAATTTGCTTGTAGTTGAATTAACTTTTCTGAAATGTTCGGTTGGGGATTAATGAATTAGATCCACTTTTACATGAAACCAACTGCTTATTCTAATAGGAATTTTGCACTTAATTTTGTTGTCAAAACTGTCAGGTTTTCTTGGGGGCGGGGGGGGGGATCTCTGTTTTGTTATCAAACACACATGATGAGTGAAATTGATTTTGATCAACGCATTCATAGCTTGATGATCCTGATTCTTCGTAATAATAATAGCATAGAACCACATAAGTAGAGATTCAGTTGTTTGCAAAATATCCCCAAAATACCAGTCTCCGCCAATCTAAGCCACTGACCTAAGTTTTTAAAACAAAAAATAGAAGCAATACATGTCTTCAACAAGAGGCAAAGCATTTTATTTTGCTTTAAAGTGAAGAACAAAGCACTACAATAATACAATTACAAATGTCAAGGTGCCATAATTGGGTAGCTACTTGCACTTTGAGATGGATTGCATGGTAAAATCAGTGTTAGTTGTCCTTGTTTGACCACTTAAATTGCCCATCCTAGAATCTTGAGTCAATAAAATGTGTCCAAATGTTGTAGTTCTCATGAAAAAAGGAGTATGTGCCTCTTTCTGGTTAAAGGCACCAATTTCCCCAGGCATCCTGGAAAAGCCTTTTAATTTGCATACAAAAAATAAGCAAAACTATCTTTCAAGATGAGTGAATTAATTAGTACATTATTTGCTTATCTAACCACCACTGCATTTCCTCCGCCAGTTTCCCTCAAATGGGACGGACAATAAATCTTAACTCCATAATTTGGGCACTAAGATTCTTACCTTAAAAGAATCCATCAAGATAGCCCAAGTTTCTTTTGTTGTGGTGACATTCCTAAATTCTTATCACACATGGGCAATTCAACATGTACACCGATGTAAAATCTTGCAAGCCTTACCTTCCCAATTGCTTCCGTCGTGCTTCACTCAATAGAACTTCTAGGGTGGATTCATGAAAACTAGATTCAATAGCATTCCAAAAGCCAATTTCTTGGAAAAAAAAATGTTTTTTATGAAAATTATCTATGCCATTGAAGACAAAACAACACGTATGATGTATTGTGTATTTCTTCAGAAAACCTAACTGTGATACTACTACTCATAGAAATTTAGAAATAACAATATCAATATGTATTTAGTAGTTTTCCTCAAAAAAGAAGATATATTTAGTAAAAGCGAAAGGTGGGGGTGAAGTTTTACAAATGACCAAGATAATATCATATTCTATGTTTAGGTACTCTTATCTTCATGATACTCTTCACATATTCTTATTCGACCAAATCTATGACAGAGCATATCCAATGTTAATATGTTCACCTCGAGCAAATTTGTTATATAATAATAATAAATGAAATGTCAATTTACATAAAATGAATCATAAATAAATAAACAGTAAAACTTAAAATACATCTCTATTTATAATGTCATTAACTCATTGTATCATCGATTTGTCATTTGTAAGTTGATATATTTTTTTGAAAGTGGAACGTGACTTTAATAATGTCAAATGCTTATTTTTTCACATTGGTAATAAATAGAACATTGAAGATCGCTTTAAAAATACACAATTCACAAGATAACTTATATTTATATGTCTGAATATAAAACCTATTATACTTAGGAGATTGACTCTAAAGAACAATAGAAAAATCCTAAACAAGGCTCAATGCTATAATAGAATTAGTAAGTATTAAACTAACAACTCTCCTAATAAAATAGGGCTTGTTTAATATGTTAATATGATAATATTTGTAAGTTGTATAGTCCTTAGTAGATAGGATTTCCACAGAATTAGGGTTTCAGGACTTGGGGTTTGGGTGTAATTAGGGTTCTTCTCTTGTCCATGGCTGAACGAATAAACCTAATCGTTGCATCAATCGTTTTCCACGAGTAGAAAGTCTTACTGTTCAAAGACAAAAGCAAGAGGAATTAATATTCCCTTCAAAGACCTTTTTGGATTCCGTGAAACCATAAGAACCAAGAGATTGTAATCATTATTAAATCAACATTAAAATATCTCCATCACAATAATTGCTAGGACATCTAGAATAGAGTATTTTTTGCCGGTGGTAAGTCCATGGCCACTCCAAAGGAATTTAGTCCGAGATAAAATTTGGTAAAATTTAAAATTATATAATATTTTAGATATAATCAATTTAGAATGATATGAAATTCATCAAAATTCTAGATTCTATTTAATGGATTGCATAAGATATCCTAAAAAATCATATCCAAAATTCATTTATTTCAATGAAATTTTATTTTTAATAGGTATATTTTAGAAATTTATGGAATTTGAAGTAAATATAAAAAAAACAAATCTTTTACAAATTCGACTAAACTCTCGGAATTTTCATAGAATTTGTTTATTTGTTACTAATAAAAATAAATAACAATTTAAAAAAAAAAATATTATTATATATATATATATATCAACTTGTTGTCATAATTTTATATTTCTCCTTATATAATAATAATTTTATTGAATTATATGTGGGAATACTCCCTTAGACTTTGAATTATATATTAAAAAAAGAATGGCTTACAATATAAAGTACAATATTTTATTTTGTTTTTAAATGACATAGTTATTTTTTATGATTAAAAAGTGCATACATAATTTATTCAATTTGTCTCTATCCTCTCAAAAAAAAATCACATGAAAAAATAGAGCATATATACATTATATTTTGTATATATAAAAAAACTTTCTATTCATTATATAATTATAATAAAAGAATAAAAATTCATCTAATTCTACTAAAATCAATAATATAGAATTCATGAAATTCTATTGAATATGGCAAATTTTGTAGAATACTAGTCAAATTCATGGAATTTATAAAATTTTACAAATCTTAAAAATTTTATTGAATTCTATATTGGGGACACCCCTAACCCTTTAGAGTAAAAAAATAAAAAAAAAAAATACAAAGCATACCTATAGGTTTATTTTTCTTTTTTTCTTCAAAACATATTGATTTTCTACTTTATCGGTAGGATCTTCTTATGACTTGCTCTAAGCTACCAAATTATATACTTACGGGTTTTGAAAGTTTGAAACCTCATATTGAATAGACTAGCAACTTCCATTGATGTAATTCAAAATTGGTAGGAAGAATATCCCATAAGCAAAAATCTTCGAGTAGAGATTTTCCATAAACGTTTCCAAAACCATTCAAGAAAAAGTTTCTTGCGACTTTTTTTCTTTCATGGATAAAAGTTTCTTGCAGCTTGATAATTACTTCGGAGAGTTTAAATTCTATTGGTTGATCATGCCAAATAATATCATCATCCGGAAATGAAGGATTCAAAGGAATATTATGAATATAATTTTGTGTTTCTGGGGAGGAAAATGGCTTGAACTAGGGGTGGAAAAATGGGTTATGATCTAACAAACAATCAAAATCATCCAGTATTAAATGAATTTAGTTAGCTTATATAATTTAAATATTTTAAATGGATGTCCATTTAAAACTATAATCTTAATGAATTTAAACGGATATCCATTAAAATCAATAAACATCATTTAAAAAGTCAATATAATCAATATTTTGAATAATCACACTCTAATATAGAAATTAAACTTTTAATTGTTTGTCTTTCTCCTGAACCTATTATATTGTAGTTGTACTTTGGGTTCCATATACCTCTATTCCGAAATATGACCTTCATTTTTTACTCTTATTACAATTATATCTATTCTCGTTTCTCCTCTGTTCTGCCCATTCTTGTTAAGTATTGTATTTTATTTCAAAATTGAAAAATGCTATGTTTGAAATGTTTTTTATTTGCTTTTTAATATCTGAAGTTGTAAAAAATTTGTTATGACATGCCATTTTTTGCCAAATTTAAATTTAAAACCCTAAACCATATAAAAAAAAAAAGGATAATTAGTCATTTTAGTCTATATATTATGTTTTTTTGCCAAAGTGAATTATATTGCTTATTTTCAATCATTGTAGTCTCCGTACTTATTCTTAATCTACCGATCTGATCATAAAATAGTTTATAAACACGTGATCACCATTTTATATTTAAACAACTTTATCGAAATACTTTAAAGAGAATTAATCAAATCATCACACTAAAAAGTGAAACAAAGTATGTGATCGAACCATCTTATATCTTACTTTGAACTACTCTCTCAAAATACCTTTAAAGAGTTCAAGTAAATCAGTACACTTAAAAGAGTTCAACAAAGTGTATATTGGAACTTATCATTCTATGACTAGGATGATATCTTACTTCAGTCATTATCATTAAAGACAATACTCGAGTCAAGCTATGAAAACGAGGAAAAACTTTGATGACTAGCTAGTGATGGTAGTAGTAAACAATATAGAAGATGCTAAGTAGAAGGTCAAGATAGGAGGCCGGATTTGACGTTGGAACAACAAAGCAGGGAAACAGGAAACATAGACAGTATGTATATATATTATGAGATGCAGATAGATCATGAGAACTTGGGGAGGTTGATTATTCATGTTTTCAAGTGCTTTGGACCTTTCTTTTGTTTGCTGGATTTTGTGGACTTCGTTTGGTAGCAGACACACATATATGAATTGCAATTAGAAAGAGATGAGCGGGAGAAAATAAATTTTTGCTCCATCTCATCAATGACAAAAATAAATAAATAAATCAATATAATTAACTTTTACTAGTATAAAGATCCCCAATAAAATCTTCATAGACTATGTATGTAA
>SRSM01000831.1:0-65174 GCA_019593545.1 Apocynum venetum | reverse complement strand
TTGAATCGAACAAGTGCATATATGAATATGAAATTCCCAAGTCACCCATAGTATCATATGTATATTTTATTTTGAATACTATATTTCATGCAAGTTGTAATTGCAAAGTCTAACTAATTAAAATTTCCCGATGCACGTTGCTGTATGCTCAAAAACTTAAACAAAAAAAAATTGATGGAAATGTAAAGAATGTGTGTAGTCCAAGTAATCTTTCTTGAATACCAAGTTTATTTGACCATTGAAATTGTACAAGTCCCGGTCAAAATCAACCTTTCTTCAGCCACAAGATCACTGCAACAGGAAAGTTGGTAGAACGAACGAAGGGTCCTTTCTTTTTTTTAATAAAAAAAGGATGTATTAGATGAATTTTTTCAAAATTATTTTTAATTTTTTAAAAAAATAATAAAAGTTTGTTCAATTTGGATAAAAATATTTTGGAGAAATTAAAAAATTGATATGATATTTTTTAAAGTTTTACATTATTATTATATGTATAGGTAATTTTCTATATGTGGGGTTAGAAAAAAAATTAAAATTTTCAGAAGTGTAAAAAATTGTTTTGAACAATATTTTTATGTTGAATAAAAAATCATTTTAAATTTTGTTCAAATATATCCGAAATATGTGTGAAATTTTATCATATCAGGAAAATCGGCTAGACAAATCCGACCACTCAAAGGCCTGGACAGTCGTTGGGCCCAATACTGTACCCGTTCGTAGTATAGGACCACAACCCACTATCCATAATCCAAAGATAGCGAATCCACGGACCAATGTTCAATCTACATAGAAGTGCTCTGAAATGCTATATATTTAAAAACCAAAAAGGCCAAAACTAGATAGATGTGCTTGGACAATGTCTCGGGTCAAAGGAATTAGAGGAAAGGCAGAGGAGAAGATTGGCAAACAAAAGTTTCAACTTTCAAGTGTCTGAAATATTTTTTGAATGGAAGGGAACAAATAGAATATAAAAAGGGAGACAGACATTAATTTAAAAGCTCAATTAATTTCTTCTAAAAATGACTAGCAATAGAGATTGTGATGCTTTGAATCACTCATTACTATCTCTCTCTAACATTGAGGGCTTCCCTTATTTGATGTGGTAGTTTAATTGGTATCTATTTATAATGATTAGCACCACTTATTAAATCTGTTTCTTTGGTAAGACTCTCTTGTGAGGAACAGTATTAGATTTTTTACTTGAGATTACTGTCTAAAAATTAATTTAAATTCAATTGTTTGATTCATAATTTAAGAAAGTCTAACTTTAATACTTGGTATGTTTAGGAAAGGAAAAGAAAAATAGAAAGAAAAAAAAAAAAACCCCCCATGTTAGTAGAAGGAGATGCCAATTGTGTCCCAAATGACAATGGGAGTTGATATGACTTGGTAACATGATATGCCGTGAAATTATCAAAGGGCCAGCGAGGATGCAGACATTATAGTCCCCTCTTCTCTGCTCTCCTCTACCCATCCCCTTATTAAAAGTCCGCGTGAGATACTCCCTCTTATTATAACCTTCAAGATTTATCTCAAAATTATCATTGAGCATCCTATTTTGGCTTAAAAGCCACTCCACGGCAAACTATAATCATGATTTCAAATAAATACTTAGCATAATAGCTTTATAAGAACACTCTTTAGGTAGTGGAAGGTTACTTAAACATAATTCGTAAATCTTATTATCGATTTTAATATTTTTTTATTCACTTTTTATTATCGTTAAAGATCTTGTCTTTTAAGTCTTTTATCATTTCTCATATTCGTAGAGTAAGAAATAAGGCTCTACTCGAATGGCCATTCCTCCTCTTCTCCTTTAAATGGTATTCTAATTATCCTTATAACGTAATTTCATTTGTTTTAACTGATTTTGTTCTCTATTCAATTTTTAACGAGTAAATATTCTATCAAAAAAATAAGAAAAAAGACACTTTTTGTTGTTGCCAAGCAATAGACTTCTTTTTTTTTTTTTTCATGTACCCTTTAATCTTAAAAATCTTATCAATTTAGAATACGATTGAATTGAAAACATCATTAAAAGTATTAAAATAACTATGATAACTTTGTATAAGAATAAGGAACTATTAATTATTTTATCTCTTTTTCATATTTCATAACATAAACCAATAATCTTTTATACATAAATTTTACATTTCATTAGCTCTGTTCCCCCCCCCCCCCCTCCTTCGATCTTCTCAATGCATTTTTGAATAGAAGCACTCTCTCTTCTTTCTTTTTATTTTTTATTTTTTATACTTATGTACTTTCATGCCCCTTAAGAAAACAATAAAATTTATGTAATTTTTAGATAAAAGGGCTAAAATATCGATTGAATTAAATGAAGTAGAAGTTGAAAGCTTTAATTAGGCTCTTAAATATACCCCAATAATTTATGAAATTGACAAATAAATTGAGATGACGAATATAAAAAGTCCTGATAAGATTTTTAGGATGAAGGAAATAATATAATGAGAAGTGCAGGATATGAATTAAATTCAAGGCCTACATTTTAGTAAAGAGTGTTTTGAAATCAAATTTAGAATTTTTATTTATTCTTTTTGATAGTCTAACATTTTGTATACTAATATTAAAATGAGAAGAATGGAATGTGAATTGAACTCAAGACATGTCATTTAGTAAAGAATGTTCAAATCAAGTCAAGAATATGTATTTTTGTTCCCTTTAGTAGTTTAACGTTTCGTAAGCTACATTGAATATAATCTAATTTTAAGTCAATTTAGCAAGCAAATATAAAAGAAACGTTTTCTTTAAATAAAATTAATATACATATTATTTTTCCTTTTTGTTCTCTCAAAGTACTCATGGCAAAGGACCCTAAGTTTGCAAAATGATGAAAAGAAAAAAAAAAACAATTTTCAATGAAATTCCTCCTACCCTTATCTTCCTATGCAACTTATCTAAGTAGTTACAAAGAAAAGTATCCACTAAAATAATGTCATTCTCAATTTCCCCTTTCAATATTCTCAAACTCAGAGATAGGTCCTTTTGCTCTCATCCCATATTGTGAAAGTTTTGGCATCTCTCACTCTATCTATCTATTTCTTACCGATCAAGGGGTGAGATGCAAGAAACTTGGTTCACATTCCTGAACACTAATAACATTTTTAATGTTAATATCAAAAGTCATATTTTACGTCAGCAAAATTAATAGTATCTTTATTTTTTTATCTTCAATGCATAAAGTATTAAGTATTTTTATTTTTTTATCTTCGATGCACAAAGTATAGATTGTTATCTCTGACAATCATTTTTTGGAAAAAGCATTAAAATTTCAGTAAGTTAAACATGCACATAAATCGCAACACTCTTGTGCCATCCTTGGTTGCGGTAATCAGTGGAAAAATAGATGTACATTTGCTTGCCCTCTCTTGAACCGATCAGTGGAGAAAGATGAATAATTGTGGAGCAAAACTTCAATATTTGGAAAGTTGCTATGGTATATTAAATGTTTTTTCTTCTGTCAAAGACACTAATTAAAACGATTTTTCTTCAATTCATTTTGTTTCCTCATCATATATTGCTTATTTTTGGTAATAGACTTTGAAATGATGGAAGGGGGAAAATTATTATTAAATAAAATTGAATTTATTTGAAAAAAAAATCAAACAACAAGTAGGATTTGTAATGGTCTTTTGATGATATGCATTGAAGAGAATTTTTAAATTTGACAATAATACAAATTGCATTGATATTCTAATAATTATAAGTCATCTTATGTCTAACTTTGAGATTGAATAATAACATTGAAGATGCTCTCATAGAAACATTAAGCATCATTTTGTGTTAGATTGTACATTACCCTATGCCATTTTGCACCACATAAGCCTAGCTTGTTCCAATATAATAACCAATTAAGTAGTAAATGCATCAAAGTACCATTCATAATATATATATATATATATATATATATATATATGGCATTCTAATTCAATTTTCGTCAAATATAATCTAACAAATACTAATAATAATAGCTGTTTTTCACTAGATGTAGCTTTCAATTGTTATTGTCCAATTTTTAAGAATATGATGGCTATACTTATTGGATCCAAATGAACCAAGGCGGCATCTCACGTTGAAATTTTCTCCATCAACAACGACTTTGTGCCCTTAGTGTTCCCCTTGCTTGCTTCACTCCCTCGAGTCTCGGCCCAACCGAAGCTAGTGGCTGTTCCAGATTTTCCGACGGCTGTTGCCAAAATCAATGGCAGTTTAATTTTTCTGTTCTCCTCCGTTGTCATGGTTTGCTCTTGAGGCTTGAAGGTTACATATAATCTCTGTCTCTCTTTTTCTTTCATTTTTCAAAAGTAGAAAAGGTTTCTTGATAACCCCTAGAGATGGAGATCCCTTGGATAGCCTTTCGGTGCACAAAATTCTTTTCACTCTTTTTTCACCTATTCTATGTCTTTCTTTTAACTTGTTTTTGCATCATTATGCATAATGTAAATTCCACTATTACTCCACCGTGAAACAAGTCATGTCTCCTCCCCCAACATACTTTTTTCTACCTTCTATTGGAATCTTTCAAGTGCTCTAATCTTAACATAAAAAGCAAAAGCTGACTCTTATTCCCACGAAATCAATTCTTTCTCTTTTGCTCTTTTGACTCCTAAATCTAACTGCTGCTCTGCTCAACATTCTTGGTGCTTCCCTCTCGATTCTTGTGCATTTTCTAGACCTATAAATGTTCTCTTTTCTATAAGAAATTCGCCCATTGCTATAGTCAGGACCAAGGCCACAACCATGGCAGTAGATGTATGTTCAGAAATTCCAAGTCTTGTTGTAAGTCCAAGAATCTCATTTCTCATGATTTAAAGGAAGCAGATTCAGTCCCCGTGGAATGCTATCACCGGCGATCGGATGCATTGCTATTGGAATCCATTGATTTCAACTTCAGCATTGGTCAGAGCTTTCAACAAGAGCTGTCCTCTGCCGATGAGCTATTTGCAAATGGCAAG
The DNA here is from genome assembly GCA_019593545.1 of Apocynum venetum. Lineage (NCBI taxonomy): Eukaryota > Viridiplantae > Streptophyta > Magnoliopsida > Gentianales > Apocynaceae > Apocynum > Apocynum venetum. The sequence continues at coordinate 60,198 of SRSM01000831.1, read as the reverse complement.
ATCCTCCCTGTTGAAGTCAAGAAAATCACTTCCTTGCCTAGTAAACAAAGACCCTCCAGAGAAATCTTGAATCTAAGCCAATTTCAGCTTCTCTTCGGAGGAATAGCCCAATCCTAAGATCACCATCTGCAGCTATTACAAGTTCAAGAACAGAGAATCCAAATGATGATACAAAGAAAAAGAGCTTGAAGGAGTTTTTATCCATCAATTCTGATGAAACAGAAGATGAAGAAGAAGAAAAGAAGCCGCCATCCAAACCATTCTGGCAATTTCGAAGAAGCAGTAGCTTGAATTTCGATACATGTAGAACCAATTCTTTAATCCGATCCTTGCATTTCCTATCCCGAAGCAATTCAACTGGTTCTGCTCCAAATCCAAAGCCATCCTCAGCACTGCCAAAAGTTGTGCAGAAGCAGCATTCCAGAAGGAGCCGTCATCAATCAAGCTAACAAATTCTTCATCTTTGCCATCTTCTTGCAGCCAATACTATTCATACAAAAGCCCTTCATTGAGAAAGAACTATAGCAATGGGCATGGGATTAGAGTTAGCCCTGTTCTTCACATTCCTCATGCTTGCATTTCCAGAAATTCTGTGTTTCTTGGTTTCAGTTCATTGTTCTGCAATGGTAAGTCCAAAAAGAAGAAAAAGTCACTCTAACTTCAATTATCTTTTCTGATGTAAATCAATTTAAGCATTCCCTATTCATATCTTTTCACTTCAGTAAAAAAAAAAAAGAAGGGGAGAAAATCACAGTGAAAAAAAGAAAAAGATACACAATGTAATTATTTATAGAGAGGTTAATTGTAGGGAGGAATCAATAGAATGATTAATTTTGGCGGTGTAAGAAATGTTCATACATCAACATGTCAGTGGCATAGGGGACAAGAGAGCAAGGCCACCTTCTTTTAGCTTTGCTTTTCTTTTCTCTTAAAATCTTGTGTGTATGGGTTAATTATGTGTATGGCTGTCCCTTTTGTTCTTTTTGAAATTTTGAAGGTTTCTTTTTGGCCTGTCTTTGTCTTGATATAAATAATTTAAATGCATAGTAAAATTATTTTTCCCTTTAATTTGGGATTCTTTCAACTGATAAGATCAAGACAAGTCTTAGATCTAAAAAGTAGCATAAAAAACTAATCAATGATTGGGGTTTCTTATTTACAGAATTGAATCATATAACTGTCTCAGATATTATTTCTATGTTGAAAACAGAAAAAATTTCAGTCAGTACTCTTGGTAAAATTGCATGTGTCTAAAATTTTCACAAATTTTGATTTTAGCATTTAAGAATTTTTTTTATCAATATATACATTTAAACTTTCTAAAATTATTAAAAAGTTTGCACTCAAACTTTTTTTTTTATCAATATATATATACTTAAATTTTATAAAATTAAAATTATCAAAAAGTGTACTTTTGTTCATCTAATTAAGGATGCATTTTTGTCATTATCAACAAGAATCTAAATTTATTGTTTTTAGTGGAATTGTTTTCAATAGCTAATCATTTGTCTATACATTCAAATTCTAATTATTAATTTCTAACTCAGTTTGACTCTTTTTCATTTTTATTCTTGCATTATCTCATATTTATTTTTTAGTTTTGGTTAGATGTATTTTGTGTATGATTTCTTTTCAAGTTATTTTACTTTGTACTAATTTTTTTTTAATAAAATCTCTTTGCCTTTAAAAGAAATAAAAAATTGGAAATAGATGAATTTGCATAGAATCTAAATGAAGGAAATGAGTTTATGTAGATTAGATAACCATGAGTTTAGGTTATTATTAAAAATGACAAAATTGTCCTTTAATTAGAAGAATATAAGTGCAATTTTAATAATTTTATAAAGTTTGAGTGTATACATTGAAAATAAAAAAATTCAAATGTGTTTTTTGATAGTTTTAAAAAGTTTAAGTGCATGCATGAGTAAAAAAAATGTTCAAATACTATAACTAAAATTTATGAAAATTTAGGAACTATCTTACACTTTTTACCCTACTTACTATTTTGATTTGATATGCTGGCTATGTATTCAAAACACACAATTTATATAAACAGCTATTTAGTATTCATTTTCAAAATAAATATTCTAATAAAATTATGGTATTATATCAACTAAATTAAGGAATCATTTTACCTTCTTTTAACGTTTGAGTAATGTATATAAAATTCAACGAAGCAACAAAGAGGTACATTGTACTGGTATTAGAAAAAAGAAAGATGTATCTGTTTTGCATGTGTTAGGTAGTGAATTGATTAATGTAGTAAACTGCTCATCATTGGCCAAAAAGAATGTAAAGTACAGTTAACATTGCAAAATTATTTGTCACTATTGTTTTATTTAAGATTAAGATTTCAATCTCTTCATCTGTCTTATGTGAAATTAGTTTATTCTAATCCAACTAGAATACAAATAATATCAATAAGCGTGCCCAAAATAAGAAATCCCTGGCCATTACTTTTGCATCTATATGTGCTACTAAATGTATTTTTTGTTTTAAATGAAAATATTGTAGAGGAAAGTATTTAAAGTGTTAGAAATGATTGAGACACACAAGTGTGCTTGAATCTTATGCTCCAGTTCAAATTCAAGGCTTAAATCTTGAAAGAATTCTTAAATTAATATATTTATATTAAACTAAAACAATAAATTTCACAATGCTAATTATACTAATAATAAGAATAATGTGATGATTATTTATAATCATTCACTCTTTGTTTCAAGTCAAGATACGTTCAATTTTAAATAAGTAAAGTATTTATAAATTTTAATATTTTTATTTGGACAAATTTTTGAATTTGAGTTAGAATTTTAATTTGAGCTCGAATTACTAATTAATTTTCAAGGTGAATTAAAGCTAAAATATAAAACACAACCCTACATTCAAAATTAAAAATAATTGAATTAAAATTTTTTTTCTTTCGAAGATTAGAATTAAAGTTCGAATATTTTGGAATTTGCCCTATCTAGATGAAATGTTTCGAAGGTTCTTTCTTAACTGATAATTAGGGTTCTGTTTTGAAGTGACTAATGTCTGTTCTTTTTTGTTTGAATTGTTTCAGTGACTATTGGATTTCAATTAAGCTTTTGAATGACTAATAAATCGAATCTCAATTATGGATGTTTGTGTAAATAATAGAGTAAAAGCAAGTTGCAAAAGTTTCATGTAGAAATAATTAGAAACGGCCCTTTATTTTGAGGTTTTGGTGAGTGAGAACATGAAAATGGTATATATCCTTCTAAAAGTATAATAACGACATAAAGAAGAAAGCAGAATTCACTAAAGCAAAATGTTATCCCAAAAACCCTGTTGCTGGAAATGACCCAATATCTGTTACAAGATTCCAGTATTTGATGCAAGTTTAGGCATCACAAGAAAATAAAAGTAAAATACAATGAATGATGTAAAAGAAAATTCGGGCAAAAAGTGATCCTGCGCCTTTGAAATTTTGAGTTTGATATTTAAATTTTAAAAAGTATAATTTCGGTAATGGAAGAATGTCATATTTATTTCCTAAATTATTTTTAATTTTTAGTTTTGATATTATATCTTTTTTTTCCATTTATTTAAATTCTGAATTATTTTTATTTTTCAACTTTGATACTTTATCTTTTTTTTTATCTCTAAACTATTTTTATTTTTTTAACTTTGATCACTGATTATTTTATTCTTATTTTTTTTATCTCTGAACTATTTTTAATTTTTTATATGAGAAAGATCAAACTTAGAAAAATTGAAAAAAGTTTAATAATAAAAAGGATAGAAAAAAACAATTAGGGACTAAAGTTGAAAAAGTAAAAATAATTTAAGAATAAAAAATTAAAAATAATTAAGGATCAGAATTAAAAAATAAAATAATTTAGAATTTAAAAAGATGAAAAAGAAAGAAATGGAATCAAACTAAAAATGTTTTAGTTTGCCTCTTCCCTTAGTTAAGGCTGTTAGATGGTGATGTGATTTTTTTCCTAATGGGTTAACTTTAACATCTCAGGGCATTTTTATCATTAAAAAATTAAAAATTTGAAGACCTTTTAATATTTGTTTTCTTCATTTTTTCTTTCTCCCCTTCTCCTTCCTCCCTGTTATTCTTCCCCAAGCCTTAGCCACCAGCAGAACCATAAATGAAACCATCGGTGCCATTTCCCCTATTTCCGGTGATTTGTACTTGCAGCAAAACTCAATAGCAAATGACGATGGCCGCTGAGAAGGAAGGCGTTAAACGGCAGAAATTTCACCATTCGAGTTAAGCTTCATGCACCTTAAGAATCTCTGATTTCCCCACCTCAAGAAGAAGAATAGGAATTTTATTGATATGACCAAATGAAAATACAAGGCATAGAACACATCTCAGTACACCAAGTAGCAGGAGGTCCATCAGGAAACTTGAGAGCCCTAACTAACAACAAATCAAGTATAGTCCAAAGATCATAACACACCCCTCAACAATAGCAACAACACTCGTGCAAACCAAATACTCATACAACTCAAATCTCAGCAAAATAAGACCATGCATATCCCGCCAAACAACACTAAAATTCAGAAATTTCAACACCAAGAAGCAACACATCAACAAAGATAAGAGCAACGGTTTTGATGATGAGCTCTCAGGACCCATCACTAGTCACACCACATTCTCCTATTCTTTCTTCACCTCAGTATTATTTTTCTCTTCATCTTCACCAATACCATTCAATTCTCAAACACAAGGTGGGCTGCTAGGGTTCAATTGGTGGAGAACAACAGGGAAGAAGGAGAAGCGAAAGAAAGAAAAAGTGAAGAAAACAAATTAAAAGGTCTTAAAATTTTTAAAAATTTTAATCTTTTAAGAACAAAAATACTCCTATGAGGTGTCAAAGTTAACTCAAGTCACATCATCATCTAACCACCTTAACTAACAGAAGGGGCAAATCCAAATATTTTAAAAGTTTGAGTGTCAAAATTATGAATTTTAAAATTGAAGTGTCAAAACTCAAAATATCAAAAAGTGCACCAACATATTTTGCCCTTCCACAAGAAAACAATCTTAACAACATAATACAAGCATCTGTCTCAAGAAAAGAACAAGATCGGCTTACCTTCACTCGTCCAATGCTAAATGTCTTAAAGACATTCACATAAAAGCTTTGTTTTTCGTTGTCTTACTGCAGATTAAATACATATTAAGAACTCACTTTAATAAAAATTATCAAGAAAGTAAAAAGTATTATATAAGAGGAGATGATGATCTATTTTCTTGATTAATAAATTCTTAAACAAATTTAAACTCTTATGACTTTTACACTACAAAATAGACACCTAATCTTTTCAACTCATGATAATACAAACTTAACATGGTATTAAAATGAAAATTACCTGAACCCAAATTTGTGTATTACCTCTAGCAAAAGTGAGTTTATTCTTGATAATAAGTTGAATCCACTGTTTTTTTTCCAAGTGCTGCGGTATCTATTTGGACACATTTTAGGCTGTATTTTGATAACATCTTAAATTGCGAAATTTTTCTCACATTTGAGATGTTCCCACAACATTTTCTTTTTGCTTCACAAAAAAAAAAAAGGAAGTCAAGATCAAATTTTAGGACACAAACATAATCTTTCAAACAATATTTATGTCAAATGGGACTATTTTATATATCCACCTTTTTTCAAGTGAAATAAGACTTACTTTTTTCAGGGTCGGTACTAAGCAGACTTGGTGGATGTCATTGATTTGAACTTCCATTTTTATATTATCTAATTTTTAGTTATATTTGGACAAAACATTTTGGCCTTACTTTTTTGTGAAAAATGGACCTTTTTATTTGGGTCACTAATTTGGGCAAATGGCCTCTTATATCACATTTCTTTTGCAACGAAAAAAAGAAAAATAAAAAAGAAGAAAAGTTGGTAAGGACTTTAATAAGGGAAATTATTAGTCACTTCATCCCTTTTTATAATACGTATTAAATAAATTTTCTTATATTTAATAATAAGATTTTTTTATAGTTATTGTATATATTATTTTTAAATTTATTTATATTTTATTAAAAGAATGAGATAAACTGATTTATTTTTTAAAAAAGAGTATAATAAAAATTAAAATAATTCTTTAATACGTGTGAAATTACTTATACATGTTATAAAAAGGAATGGAGAGAGTATATGTCTTTATTCTCCTGCCAGTGTAATTCATGAAAGAAGATGAAAAATGAAGCAAGGATAGACAATTAAAGGAGTAATTCCAATAAGTTTTCACTCGTGGTGTGAACAAAAGGTGGTGGATTCATTGCAAGCCCGAGTTTGAATCTTACTTCTTTATGTTGTAAAGTTTGGTGTAAATTTGTATGTTCAATATGATGTTACTGAAATGTGTAGGAGAGGGGAGGGATGGATTTTAATTGAGGAGGAATTTTTATTCCAAATGTTTCAGCTCCTCTTTTAAAAAAAAAAATGAATCAAACAAGAGATTTTAAAAAAAACATCCCTTCTTTCCCTTCTCTTCCAAATCCTCCAACCGATCAGACCCTTAAGCTCCAAAATGTTAGGGTCACCCTGACTTTTTTTCTTCTATTATGTCAATTTATATATTTTTCTTATAAGCCTATTTATATCTTATCAATTACCCAACAAAACTTTTATTTTTAAACGTTTACTTAGACCAAAGCCCATATAAAATATATTTGAATATCTACTCCTCTATTGGGCAATTGGGTACCGAGGCCCAGAAATTTGAGGTAAGCTCTAGCTTAGTCAGCTTGATGCCCAAAGCACGAAAACCCACCGGTTGAAAAATTTTGAACTTTTGAGGACTTCGTTGTTTTATAGGTTATGCATAAAAAAATATTTATTTTTTAAAATATATATAATACACGTAGGAAGCTAACCTAAATTAGATAAGAGGCCACTTATTATCGTAGCTTTTTGTGCAATGCATTACTAAGTTAGTATAAACTCTACTCTTATGTGGAATAAAATTGCTAAGTTGTACTATGAAAAAGAATTATGTATAACATGGAAGTGTATCCATAGTATTGGCGAGAAGTTTGTGAAAAAAGAAAAGAAAAGGAAAGAACATAGAATATCATTGAAGGGGACATTTAGGTTTAGTTTGGACCATTGAAGGGGTAAAGAAAAGAACATAAATTAGTATAACATTTTTAATTCAAAAGCATCAATGAGCTAATAAAAAAAGAAGAAGAAAGTTTTTTAAAAACATTTTCAAATTAATTTTTTCAAGTTTTGAAAATAAAAAATGGCTCAAAAAAATTAAAAATACTTATTTGGAGCAACAAGAAATGTAACAAAATACATAAACTTGTCTTTGAAGTATATTTAGCTTTAAATGCAGCGATTTGTATTAGAGTTCTCCATTTTTTATCATCTTGAGTCAAGACGAAGTATTTTAACCTTTTCTCTTTCTCTTTTCATCTTCTTTATTTTTTATGATGAATAACAGAATAAAGATTCAAGAATTCAAATCAGGAGAACTTTAAGTCTTTTCATCCTTTTTGGTTTGTCTTTTAGGATAGATAGTTTAGTTGTGTTTGGTAACTTCCTTATTATATTAAAAAGTGTTGAGTTCGATCCATTTTCTTATAAAAAAATGTAGAATTTCTCAAATGAAAACTGAAGAAGGTTTATTAAGATGGGAAAGGAAAATTCATCCCAAATTTAGGCAAATACATACTATAAAGTCAGTAGCATAAGACTTGTTCATTTATTACAATTTAATTATGTCTCAATTTTATTTTAATTCAGGATATTTATGAAATGAAACCCACAATAAATGTGTTTTCTTTAGCATCCCACATAAATGAAAGCACTATAATTTTCTTTTATACATCTAATTAACGGCAAAACTTTAAATGGAAATCATGCTGATAGAAAAGAGGGTCTTCTTCTTTTTATTAGTAGTATTTTTTTATTGGAAAAAAAAAAGAATTAGATTTCAAATTAATAACAAAAAAAACACACACACATATCCATGACAAATAAAGATAACAAATTGTTTTTACACTCTAAAAAAAATTGTACAATTTAAATAGAACGGAAGAAGTATATTGCATATTAATTTAATTCAGCCAATGAAGTTAGTGCATTAGTTCAATAAATTTATACCGTTGGAGTGGATTGATTTCAAGCAATGAGTAACTCTCTTATGAATTTGACCAGCAAAATATTCTGCAGCTACAATAAAATATAACATTGTAGTGGAAGCAATTCTTTTCATTTTCTGCAATCCTCACCCTGAAAAACAACTATAAATCTCGGAGATTGTTAATTTAATATGGTCCTGTTTGTTTAGTTCAAAATTTAACCTCTTAGAGATCAAGTCCAAAAATGGTAACTGAGAGAAAAGCACAAAAGAGGAAAAACTACTAACGTGGTTCATGAAATGAAAGGTTAGATTTAAGCTAAAGTCTTGAGACTTTTTTAATCAGTTCCATGGAGAAGAACATTATGCAAAATCTGCAAATAAAACTAGAATTGTAAATCTCAGAGATATTATATACATCAGGCTTGTAGTTAGCAGATCAGATTCACACAAAAGATCATTCCTACACGGGAAAATTCAAAATTTCAAATTTTTTCCACACTGAAATACTTGGCTAGTTATCACAGAAAAGGAGGACATCAAACTTGAGGAAAACCAAAAAAAAAAAAAAGGAAAAAAATTGCAGAATACTTGTAAGATTACGTTCAATTACAAACAAGGATGGGACAGAGAAAACTAGAACTAATATTATAAATCCAATACCTATCTTACCCTAGGAAACTGTCTAGAGTGAAATAAAGAAAGTAATAACTAGTTGAACCAAGAAGAACAAATCATAAATCATACAAATATGAAACAGAACAACAGCCAAACTCACAAAATCAGCTTTTCTTTTTACTGTTGATTACCATCTTTACTTTACTGTGAAATCCCATGAGAAGAGACAGATTCCTAAATGCATTTCAACAACATAATTTCAGATAGAAAAAGAAGTACTAGAGTTAAACCAAAAATCAAACGTGTCATAACAAATATTTCAATTTCAGAGTGAAAGCAGAGAAAAATGTTTCCAATCGCATTATTTATTCCAATAATCACAAGGGAAAATATGAACAGAAATCACCAAACCAAAGATTACCCTTGCTTGAACAATAAAAACTTTCCTTTCTACACCACATGTTACCAGAGGAAATCCCCATACTTTCTTTGAATTCCCGATTCTGAAGCGTGGGTGGTGCAGTATAGGACTACATTAGACGATCAGTAGTAATTCACAGTTATAATTCCTTAGTCAGAAAGCAGAATTCCCATCCTCTGCAAGAAACCAAGTAATCAACTATCAAGTATGCTCTAAAAAACTAAATGAATCAATTATCCAATGATTCAATTGCCAATTGCTTGGCATTAGCATCAGAAATGAACAAGTCACCTTCCCACCTTCAAAGCTACTACGTTTCAGGAACTTTGTACATATCAGCTGTAATCTCCGTCAACCACAATCCCGGAAACAATGTCTGCCAGGAAAAAAACAATGAAACAGTAAATTTCATATCAACGGTTGAAAGCAGAAGAATCAATGAATCAAACTACCCCCAATGTGAATAAAATCCCAATTGAAATTGCAAATGCATAGAATAGATGTGTGTGATTATGTGTAAAAAAAATCAAATGAGAGCTCATCTCTGAAGATGGAAGAGAGTCACTTACATCCAATTGCTTCTGAACGTACTTGGGTCGTTTTTGGGGTCTGCGAGGGGGTCTACGGCCAGCAAAAGCCAAGAAATCCTCTTCGATCTCTCGCCGTGTAAGCGGCAACGAAAATTTAGCCCTCTCTTTCTTTTCACAGCTTGGTGTCGCCGCCGTGGCGACACCAATCCTCAGCCTGGGAGACTTGTTGGTCTCTGCCCTCGACGGTGACAAGCTCGAATTGGGCTTTATCACATCGATCATCAAACCTTTCGCCGCTGTATTCGTACCTCCGTTACCGCTAGCAGAACCGGAGACGAAACCATTGGCCCTCGGTGCCTTACAAGCTGCCCTTCTAGTGCGCAAGTTCCAAGGCCGGACAGAAGCATCAGCGTTCTCAGACGAAGCCACAGTAGCCGCCACTGTCGGGGCCGCAGCCGGTGCCGGCGAAGGTTGATTATCTTGGTCCTCTGTCTCGAGTCCCCCTCTCAAAATCGCGTCTTTCATCTTATCAGCCGCTGTTTGGAGATCAAACATGAGCTTCTCCCTTACCGCAGCGATCCCATCACCGTCACCATCTTCTCCACCACCAATCTCTGTCGACCTATATTTGCGGCAAGACTCAGTGGCAGAGGACGACGGCTGCTGAGAAGGAAGAGGAGGCAGCTTGAAATTAAAGCTCGTTTTCCTATAATCGGATCCGCGTCGGTGGTCCGACGGAAGAAGAGATGGGTCCTTGAATTTCTCCCTTTCTTTCCGTTTTCCGATGATCGAGATGTAATCATTCGAACCCAAAGCATGAGCATTATCAGCATTAGCATTGGAAACAGCAGCAATGGACAATGATGACGACAAAGGACGGCGTTCAACGGCGGAATTTTCACCATTCGAGTTAACCTTCATGCACCTCAAGAATCTCTGATTTCCCCATCTCAATCCACAAGGCATGGTGAAATTATGCAACGATTTCGATGATGATGATGATCTCTCAGGCCCCATCGCCATTCACACAGCCTTCTCTTTTCTTCTTCTTTCTTCAACTCAATACTAATTTCTCTTACTCTTCACCAATACCATTCAATTCTCAAACACTAACACACAGAGTCTACAAGCCAAGACTCAAAGCTCCCTCTGTAAATACATACATGAATTCTTGAAAACAGAAAGAGGGTTTTTTTCCCTTTTTTCCTTCCTCTATTTTGCGTATGGCTGTGTGTGATTGTGTGAAATGGCCGGGAACGTAAGTTTATATATGGGGGTTTGGGGGGGGGGGGGTTCAGAGGGATGAGGGGCTGAGGTGAGTGGCGTGAGGAGAGAGAGCAAATGGCGGTTTTAACGTTCGGCTTATGTTTAACAGTGGCGCTACGGTCCGCGCTCACTGTAACAGTGTTCTTCTGTGGCTTCCCCAACCGAAATCCACAGGGATTACTGATTACTGATTAGTCATTTCGATTCCCTAATTACCTAACTTGAAATTTATCATTTTCTTTTTTAAAAAAAATCCAATTAAGAAAATACTATACAGAATTTGATCGTGGATATTTGTTTGATAGACTCTAAAAGGCTAAATTCTCTATTTAGTTGTCCATGTTTTTTTTTATAAAAAAAATAATGTTAGTTCTTAGTAATTATTTTGTATTTTTTTGAGTAAATTATCTAAGCAACACTTAAACTTACTTTAAATCAAAATTTTGCACTTAAACTCTTTTTCGTCTAAATATTGCACTAAAACATCTTTTCATCCAAATATTACACATTGTGTCATTAACTATGATTAATTATGTGATTATCTTGTAATTTTGTTAAGGGGAATTTCATCATTTAAAAAATTCTAGAGTTATTTATCAAATTTTTTTTCAATAAACTCTATGGTAAAATATTTATTAACTCTTCAATAAATTTTTTTTCTTCCAAATATTGCCCTAAAATATTTTTTTATTCAAATATTACACTTTTGTAACTATTTTTCATTAAATTCATTTTTTCATCGCCCATGTGTTTTGTATATGACTTTCGAGAAAGGCATTTTCATCTATTCAATGCAAAAAAAAGATTCATTTTTTCTTTTTATTTAAATTTGTCATTCAATTTCATCTTCAAATCCCTCAAACTTTCTTGTTACATTTCATCAATTCTTTCGTTTAGAGTTTATTGAAGAAATATTTTAGCAAATAACTCCTAGAGTTTTTGAAAGAATGAAGTTATCATTAAAAAAAGTTACACGATAGTCACAAGACTAATGGAATTTGAGGAGTTAACCATAATTAATGATGAAGATGCAATATTTGGACGAAAAAAATGTTTTAGTGCAAGATTTGGATGAAAAAACATTTAGGTGCAAAACTTAAATTTAGAAGAAAAAAAAAAGTTGCTGTTTAGATACTTTGCCCTATTTTTTTTTTATAGACCAATATTCTTAATTTATTGTAAACAATTTGTTGATTTAAGAGTATTTTGATTTACTTTAAATGGAAGAGAAAAAAAATTTGTAATGAAAGAATCTAATAATTAACTTGATCAACAAATTCAAAATATTCATTAATGACCAAAATAATTCAAGAAAAAATTATAAATTAAAAAGTTCAAAATAATATTAAAGACTAAAATTATCAAAGAAAAAAATTCAAAGACGAAATAAGAACTTCATCCAATGTCTAAAGTATACATAAACTTTTTTGTTAAGAAATTGGTTACAATTTCAACTATATTCTTGTCCGTAAAATCAAATTTGATTTTTTTTAGAGGAAAATTGAATTTAATTAGAAACTGGATTTTGAATTCTAATTTGTGTGGAGAAAGAAAAAGCTCTTCCACTTAATATATGTTGAATTGAAAAGGGCTCAATTATGTGAAGTCACGTTGTATATTTCTCTCCTCTCTTTTTTTTTGAAGGAATATTTCTCTCCTTTCCATTCACAAGTATTTTTCCATCTAATTTGCATGCATTGAGAATCACATTTTAATCACCCAAAACAAGAAATTGGGTGAATTTGGATGATTTTATCCGTCTCTTCCAGAAAATTGAATGTAGTCTAAGTCCCCTAACTCTATATGTATCAAAAACACTTATATTTATATACGGAGAGAGAGTAAGTATATTTTTAAAAAAGATAATAATTTGTAACACACATATATATATATATAATAATTTTCAACATAAAATACCACGAGGAATCAATCAACTAGCTACTTAAGTATATATATTATTGGGTAAAAAGTTCCACTCCCATACAAATTGATCGCCAAATAGGATTTTCGTTTTAATATAAGGGGCTGGAAATGTGATCAAATATGGGACTATTTCCTACTCGACCGGTAGTTTAAGAAAATAAAATTGAATTCTTGAATACATAACTTTTATTTTAGTAAAATATTTACTCTAAGACATCTTAACAATTTCTATTTACCAAAAAAAAATGGCACTTTAATTGAGTTTTTTTTTTTTTTTTACAATATTGTTGCTGTCAGACCTTTATCATATCGACTTCCCCCCCCCCCCTTTTGAGCAAAAGTAGTTGACCCTCTGACAATAAGTTGAAGGTTAGTAATTAATTTATCTAGAATGATTTACTATGTTACTTCTGCATTTCACCGTCAGGGAGAAAAAGACGTCTTAAATACTAAGGTTTTATAGGTTTTTTTTTTGAGGAAAAAAAAAACAAGGTTGAATACAAAAGTTGTTGGTAATTAGAAAATTAGTACTTTAAACAAAAAAAAAATGCAAAATAGTAAAATAACGTTGATTCAGTTCTGATTAGCGGCATTTGGTCCAAGATGAAGACTAGTTCCATCAAGTCCAAATGGAATAAACTGTAAAGTTTGGTCAACACATCCCCATAAATGGAAGGATGCATAAGAAGCTGGACCCACATCAAATTCCCAATCATTTTCCGTCAATTTATTTATTTATTTCAGTGCATTGTTTTATTTATTTATTTTAATACATTGTAGAATTCTATATGAATCAACTTTGTGAGAAGGGGTATCTTTTTTTTCTTCTTCTTTTTTCTTTTCTTTCATGTGCATGTTTGGCTTTTGATTTTTTTATTTATTTTATGAAAACCAAATGAATCGTATATCTAAACAAATCAAAATACTAAATAAAGCAATACTTTCTTTGTTCAAAATTAAATGTTCAATTTTTATTTTGATTCAAAGTTTAAAAAATTTATTAATTTTAATTAATTTATTAAATTATTTTGATATTAATATAATGGATTGTGAGACATATGATTTAGTGAGATGCAAATTCCTTAAATTAAAGTGTTAAGTAATGAAGATAATGAATTAATTGTATATAAATATATTAAATTAAAGAGATTAATAATGTAACTTTGGATAAAAAATATATTTATTTAAGAAAAGTGGGCATTCAATTATCAACAAAGTAAAATAGAAATGTGAACATGTAATTCCGAATAGAGAAAGTAATTTAGTTCACTCCTATTTAGTTCAATTTAAACCGGACTTCTACTTTTTAATATAATAAATATTCAAAAATGAATTAAATTTTACTTTTAATATATTAAATATTAAATACAATTTAGTAATGTATTTCTATTTTTTCTCTTTTTAATATAAGAAATATTTTTATTTTTAATATTAAAATGATTTTTTAGGCTTGTTTAGCTCGATTGTTTAACTATCAATTTTAATTTGAACGAGAATTTTAACTTGGAGTTTATACTATGATTTTCTTGCATATTCCTTCCATTCTCAAACCCTAAGTTGCAGTCCATAACGAATTATAAAACATCCTTAATTTTAAGGAGATGCTATAAACTTAAATGTCAAGGAAGAAAATTTATCTCCTCTTGGTTATATGATGCAAGGTGACATACTCTTATGTCTACATTTTGCAGTGTCATTAATTCTTCTGACTCAATCTACTACTAGATAAACTTTATGCAAAAGTATAAGGTAATACTTATCTCATACTCAGTATTCACTAACTAATAGACTAAATCCCCTTTTGTTGATGTTGTTGTTAGACTATATAATCCCTCCAATCTTCAACACCATTGAAGGCAGCTAACACCCTTCTTCCCAAAGGCTGTTGATTTCATAGATCTCCTCCCGAAGTCAATGTGTAGAATGTTGTCAAATGAATGAGGAATTCGATATGACAGTGCTCTCGACAAGGAATGCTCTCTGGATTATGGGAAATGCCCACTCAGTATTTTTTCACTTCGGTACATTTTCAAAGCTTTTCTCTTCAATTTATAATCACTTAGTGATAGAATTATCTCCAAGAAATCTGTATCAAATTTCTAGATTGAAGTAATTGATTGAACACATATCTTCAAACATGTCTTTCCAAAAAGCCAAGATATACTTACCAATATTATCCAAAATATATTCTCTCATCTTATTACAAAGGTGCTTCCACAATATCTCCATGATATATGTTGCGGATTTCTTGTGAGTTTTCCAAAAAGATAAATGGCAAGTTATTTTGGAAAACCTATCTATAAGATTGCAAAAAAAAATTTAATCATGATTGAAGATATATGATTGTCAATCTCATAAGTCATGGAGTCTATTATCTTATGTATCTTGATAAATATGACACGTTAAATAATACACAATCTTAGATTGATGGAGCTATCTATATCCTAAAATCATAGAATAAGATTTTGTGTCTATCATCATTTTTATATCCGAACAACCAAATGGTTATGGAAGACTTAAGGAGTTCATAAATTATTGAGCATACTTATTGAACGAAAATTAAAGTTTGTTGTTGAATGCTGAGTGAGTTCTGTTATGCAATGATCAACTATCCTAAGTTGTGAATTGCTTTGTCCAAATCATTTTTCTTTGGAGAGTTTTCATTATGGGAATTGGATCAATTCGTGGTTACTATTACCATCACTCTTAAAATCCTTTGTTAGATAAATGGCAATTGAAGTTCTACTCAATCACATTGATCGATTGAGTGGAAATACTAGTGCTACTGAAGGTTGCTTATATTGTTGATTTTAACTCACACAACAACCATGGAGCCTGCCTAGCTTATGGAAGACTATACCGCCAACCAATGTGGTTGTACCCATAAAAAGTAATTACATATATGTCTTTGTCACAGCGAAGCCAGTGGTTTTATTCTTGATATTTGACTATCGGGATGCGACCATCCTATGAGATTGGACGATAGGGAGTTACACTACTAGCCGTGTAACTTGATTTACTAAGTGTTACAATAAAGTTGTTGATATAATTCTTTATATGTTACTAGTAAGTTAATCTTGGTGATATCCTCACATACTATACAATGAGTTGAATGAATTGCGATAATAAACTTCTTTGTATTTTTATTATCTTCTCACTTATGACTTTCTCACATAAAGTTATTTCTGAAATGATACAAAGTCAACGTTTCTATCAATATACTTATCAAAATTGTAATAAATTATCACAAACAAATACAATATAATTTGGCTATAAATTCCTTAACAATCTATCTAACAAAGTACTTTAATTTGCCAAAGGCCTTACCTCGTTAACTGATGGTAGCCATTTTCTGAACATAGTACTCTATGCTAGGAGAAACCTCCGTAGCTATTCCAGACTTCTGCATTATTAGTATATTTCCCTTTTGCTTTTGTTTTTATTAAAAAAAAATTAGAGAAAATAAGAGTTCCATTTTATTTCTAGTTTCGTTTCAATTTCTAGAACTAGGTAAAAGAGTGAAATATTTGTCAGATTAAAGGGGAGATATAAGGTTTCTGGTCAACAAATATGAAGGATATATTATATATATTTTTTATAAGAATATATTATATTATTAGAATGAGTACTAATCACTGTTTTTTAAAATTAAAATAAGTAATTTCTAGAAGAGAATTCATGACTTTAAAGAAGTCACTTTCTAATTGTGTGATTAATTGATTAGTGTTATAATATAAATTTTTTAAATTAAAGAGATTATTAGTAAAATTTTAAATAAAAATTATAAAAATACATTAGGGTAATAAAAATTCAATTTCAAATATTTAGAAATATAAATTTAGATATTCAATTTCTGATGAAAAAAATATTTTTTCTTAATCCAAAGTTGTATGCAACGGTGGAGCTATGAAAGAGCAAGTCCCCTAAAAGAATTTAAAATCCCTCTAATAATACTACAACTTTAAAAGTTTTTTTAATACTTGATCCCCTAAGATTAAAAATTTTATGTTTGGACCCTCCAAATTTATATTATTCTGGTTGTATGAATTGATTTTCACTTCTAATCTTAGTTTAAAAAAGAAGTTCAAAAGCATAATTATTTTGCATGAGCTATTCAAAGATCATTTTTGTAAAGAATTACATTTATTGAAGTTGTTAAAATAAAAAAATTAATTTCTAAAATTTTAAATTACTTTTTAATGGTTTAAATGAAATCCCAAATAATCTCAAGGGGAACCAAAATTGCAGAGAAGTTAAGTTATTAATAATGATTGTATATATAATACTTCAATCCATCAATTCTACTATTTGTTAATCTTCTTTTTTTAAATAGTTTGAACATTAGATACTTATACCACCTTTGTTCGATGACATAAAAAAGAACGATTTTTTCAACAAACAATTAAAGTATTGATGATATCTAAAATAAACTATCTATCAAATGAAAGCGACACCAAAAGGAAGAATGTTTGAAGTGAAAATAAGCTTTTCTCCATTGCAACTCTTTTGTACTTGAGTTACTAGACAACTCAAGGAATTAACCACCAACTATCCCTAATCATCTAGTCAAGAATCCACTCATTTCTCTATCCATTTATTCATATTTTCTACTTTTTACATTAGTAGAAAGATTACTAGATAAAGATATATTATATTATATCTCAAGGGCAACAAGGATGGACACAAATACTTTTCTTAGGAGGGTCAAAATATAGAATCAAAAACTTAAAGGGGCAACTAATATAAAAAGTATAAAAAAAATGGTGTTATATATGTTTTCGTAACTTAAGTATCTAAAAATGAGTGGAGGGACACCTACCCCCAAAACATAATCTAGGTCCGTTCCTGAAGGGCAAAGTGTTTATTGAATACTCTATATTTTATTTTATAAGATTATACTTTTTTCTGTTAAAATAGTAATATCTATGATTCTAAATATTATGTATTCTGAGTCACACTTTCTATAATTATGATTTTTTTTATAACAAAAATGTTTCACAACTGACCACTTTTAAGTAAAAAGATTGGAAATTTGACTGGCAACGTGAATTAATAAGATAAACTATTTATCCCAATCAAAATGAAATTATTTAAATTTAAATTGAGAGAGTAGTGTCTTGAAATGAGGATAAAGATTGGTTTTTTGGGACGGGTTAAAGATTCTTGATAATTACATTGAGTCCAAGGGTTGTGTTATGTAGTCACATGCTTATTTGGTTTACACTTGAGACATAGATCTAAATTATTATTATTGCCCCCTTCTAATCACCAAGAAATTAGAGAGACAAGGGAAAATAAAAGAATATTGGCTATCAAAGATTGCTTCGAAAAGAAAGCTTAGACGTTTTTTGAAGCTTGCCTAACTACAACACTAGAAGCGAAAGAAATGAGAGCTGGAGAAGGAGATGACAAGAGTTCTTGTTATTTTTACTACATTTTACAACTAATTCAGTCTAATATCCTTTGTTTAGACTCCTTTCCAAACCTATTAGAGTTCTATAAGGTAATGATTTTGCCAAAATTCGAAAGAAAAGAGGTTGGAGGAGGAGGTGATAGCACTTCTTTTTTTCTTTTTTCGTTTTTTGGCCCCCTGATTAATTAGATGATGATGATGATAGCACTTTCGTTTAAGTAAAAGAGTTGGGTAGACCCATCTCATTAATCACATTTTCTGTTTTTTGAATTCCTTAAGTTCAACTTAAGCCGCTAGTCCATCACCGGTTTTTCTCTCTTTCTCTTTCACTCTCTCTCATTTTCAACAGCAGTCTTTATCGGTTTCTTCAACGTTTTCGGCCAGATAAAAGGGTCTAGCCTCGAGTCTTTATTTTCCTGTTATTTTTAGCATTTTATATTTTATTTTGTATCTTTCTTCTCTCGGTAGGGATTTTCTCTTCCCTTCTTGGATTCTTATATTTGTTTGTGTTTCTTTTTTTTCTCTGCTTATCATAAAAATAAATGATTTTGCTAGATTTGCTTTGGCAAATACATTGGTGCCAACTATAGGCAAAAATTATGTAAATTAAAAAAAAAGAGTCAATGTACGACAATTTTTAATTTAACATAATTCATTCATCAAACAACGATCGAAATGTATTAAACGTCACCAACGATACGTCTTACTTCAAATCACATTTGTTTATATCTAAATATGAGAACTGCGACTATTGTAGTAAAATCATAATTCGACGGTCAAATAGATAATCGATTTAATAATAGCTTATTTTGAATGATTTGAATACATATTTCTTCTGATGTAATTCTGATTATTATAGTTGATTCATCTTATTAATGAATATTTTCTTTCTTTTTTTATTAAATTTTTTTCCCTTAAGTCCCATATATTGATCTATAAAAATTGGGTGTATTTGAGAATTTTTGTCCTTTCAAATTTTAAGTGAACATATTTTATCTTAAACCTTTTTATTTATTTATGATAAATTCAACGAAAGTTCTTGTTCTACTGATTCTGTCAGATCCTTTGGTGAGGCACCTTTGCAATCCTAATAGAGTTTATAAGACAAACTTTAACAAAGATTTGAATTCAAAAACGAAACTTTTATTTTAACTTGTCAAACTCATTTAAATAACTCTTTTTCTTTTTTTTATCCTGCATATTGGCAACATCGATCTATTCTAATTAATACTTACACTACAACACATTATAATGTCCAATACATCAGTCATACTTTTAAAATGAATTCCAACATCATCAAGAAACTGAATTGGCACCATAGAGATCTTCCCAATTATCAGGAAAAACAAACAGAGATGTGCAGATTCAGTTACTTCCAAGTTCCAAACTTAGCAGAGAGGCAAAACAACTGTACTTTCTGAACCGCGGAAGGAATCGAATTTTCTTTTTAAAAATAAAATATTACTAGTTTAATACTCAGATTTGAACAATCGCAAGAGCGGGCTTTCAACGGGTACTTGCAGATCCCTATAGAATATGTCCAAAGTGACACCGACCATCAACCTTTTTTCCAGCCTAGCCCCCAGGCCCCAACCAACATTTATAGTTCTTTAAGGATTTGAGAGACCTTTTTACACTAATAAATGTCTCACGCTCAACCCAAGAAAACCATACAACAAAATCCCATACCAAAAATTCAAAAGGATTTCATCTTTCATAGACCTAAATTACGTCCCAGAAAAAGAAAAAGAATATGTTCAAGAAAAGATCACCCCTTCTGCAGAAAGTTTCGAGTTTGCTAAAAGTCCCAATCCTAATATCAAGAATGAGAAAACCCATTATTGGAAGGATTATTTCGCTGAAGAAATCGAGGAAGATGAAGAAACTCATGCTGGTCAGGCATTATAATTATGGGTATGTCAAGGAGTACCAGTTTTCACCTTCAAGTAGTCCACTTATTCAGCACTACTACAGGAAGCCAGTGAAGAAGAGAAGCTATGGAGATTTATATTCCATGGTTTTTCTTGGGAAATGTTTAGGCTTGACGAAGGATAAAAGCGAATTCAGAAGTAGCTACAGCTACCCATTGGAGGTGAAGGCTTTGCCTTCCATTGAAAATACATTGGCAAGAGAATTTTCAGAAGCCTCAGATTTTAGTGGTGAAGATAATTCCATTGATGAGAGAGCTGAGAAGTTCATTGAGAGATTCTATGAAGAGATGAGATTGCAGAGGCAGGACTCCTTTTTCCAACCTAGTGCATTAATGCTAGATTTCAATAGTTGAAGATATTTAATATCTTCAATTGCAAGTCAAATACTTAATCGTTAAATTTTATGTCACGTGATTTATTAAGTAAATTAAGTTTTTTTTCCTTTTATCTTGATGTCTCCCCATGATTTTTTTTGTTTAATTTGGGGATCTTTTTGTTCTTTTAAATGTATGGTCTAGCATGCATCTAGGCCAAAGTCAAATTTGTTCAGTGCTTTTTGTTTTTAATTTACTTTTGGCAGTGATTTGGTCAGCATGAAAATTGGATGCAAATTAATTTTGTCTACTGTTTCTTGACAGTTGCCTAATGCTATCATATTCTGATCTTCAGTAGGGAAGTTTCTATTTTAGCAGCAAATTGCATAAAAGAAATAGCACTAATATCCATGACGCACTAGTTTTATAGTTCCATATTGGTGGCTGATGAATGTGCAGCATTCCTAGGAGATGAACCGCCCATTGAGTGCCCAGGATGTTGTGATCTTTAGGGTTATGTCATGTCATGTCTCACATGTAGTGCAAAATATTATTTGGAACTAATTAAATATTTGATTTAAAGAATTTAAATAATTAATATTCCTTCCATTCAAAATTGACATTTATATTTATATTTAGAATATCAATAAATGAACATATTTTAAATTTAAAGTTCATAAATAGCACCTCTAATTAATTTTAAATTAATATTTCACTACAACATAAGAATGAAGAAGTAATTTATACATAATTTAAAAATATTTTAATAAAATATCTGAATATATACAAATTTAAATATATTATTCATAATATATAAAATAATAGTTCAATATGAATCGACACGGTAAATATTGTTTAAAAGACAAGAATGACTTTATTTTATATCACCCCATAAAATTCACCACTCCCTTTCAAGAATTCTTTTATTCTTTTCTTTTGCGTTAATACCGTTACTGTTTCCTTGAACTTTCTTCAGGACACGAGGAGTAAGAGCATTAGAAAGGTACTTTCCTTTGAAATTTTAAACAAATTCAAGATGGAATGACCGTGACCAACCTATCTTTATTGGATCTCTGTGATACCTCAACTCATAACAAATGGTTTGTGGACACGGCTTTGTCACTTTAGATAAATAAGTGGCATAAGCCCAAGTTTTTGTCTTTGTTTCAAAAAGAAAATCTAATAAAAGTTGCGTATGCTTTGTGGCAACAAGTATATGGCTTCGGAACCGTATCCCACATTGCTTCTCCTTGGAATTAGCAACGCGTTTAGTCTTCATAAAACGAGGTCCAAATCCATTCTAAAGTCTGTAAGATGACTGAACCTGGGCTTCTAAAACGATGCTAGGATCTGGACTTGGAAATTGGACCTATGCTTGCAATTGAATCTGCAATGTAGTTTATTTATAAGTAAATAATAATTTATTTTGTAATTTAATTAAATGTAATAATATAAATAATAATATACATTTAATAAAGCATTTTGTAATTTTTTAATTTATTTAGATTTAGGGCTTATTTATTTATATATTAATTATATTGTAATATGTAGTATATAATTTCTTTGTAATTTGTAATGTACATAGCAGTATACATTTAATAATTTATTATGTGCAATAACTAAAATATAATTAAAATTTAATAATTATTTATTACCATTACATAAATAAAGTAATATAATAATAATGTTATAATCATTTATATCTAATAAATGATATGATAATATACTATTTAATATATGAAATAATAATTATGTTACATTATTAGAATAATAGTAATAATATTATTGTATTTCTTTACGAATTTTATTAGGTTAACAAGTGTGTATAATTTTGTTGGTAAAACAATATTTGTTATAATTTTTAAAATCATGAACTCGAGTCAAAGTAATTCTCCATAATTGAATAATATTTCAAAAAGTAATTTGTCTAGGTTTTATAAGTAATTTAATTAAAATTTATATTATTTTTATAAATGTTTAATTTATGATTTTAACTTTGATTTTATATTTTGGAAACTAAATAATACAATTTTTATTTTAAAGTAAAAAGAAAAAGATTGAACAAAATATTGTAGACACTGAAATGAATTTTGTTAAATTTAAATTTCATTTGATCATTTTTTATTTTAATTGAATAATAAATACCCTTTGTTGGAAGGAAAAAAAACTGTGTATGTACCAAATGTTCCCATAGTGGTTTATCATAAATGAATATTTATAAATAAATAAATAAAGGTTTATCAGAAATGAAATATCTTGACAGCAAAAAGTTCATTGTACTTTAAATAACTCTAAAAACAGTTACTGAGGTGGTGGAGATGCAAAAGATCCATAATTACACGATCGGGCCGCTTGTTGGTAGCCGACATGAGCCCAGTCCCGCATCGGCTGCTCTTGTATAGACAATGGCCGAATGTGAGGATTTGAGGAGGCCGAATTCGTAGTCATTAATCGCTTATGAATGCGGATTGGAACTGGGCTTTGGAATTTTCTAAGAAGCAATGCTTGGAAATATGCGAACTCTGGACTTCTGAATCGAATCTGCATAACTATAGGAATATATAATATAAAATATAATAAGTATAATATGATTATGTATTGTAAATATGTATAGCAATAGTAGTTTATCTTAAATAGTAATATGTAAATATTATAAATTACATAGTTATAGGTAATATTATATATAGTAATATATATGAATATATAATATATAAATAAATAATAACTATGATAATAATTTACCATAAATCCTAATATATAAATATTATAAATTACATAGATATGGATAATATTATATATTAAAATGTATATATTATTATCACAATATATTACACTTATATAATATAAACAAGACTATTGTTCATTCTATATGAAAACAAAAGGCAAAACAAGATCGAACAATTTTCAAACTTAAAACTAAACTGAATTTTGATAAATGAAACTAGAAATTTAAATTTCATCCCATCACTGAATTATTAATACTCTATATACGTATTTTCTTTTTACTTCACTTTCTCTCGTTTTATATAATGCACTTAATATGATCAATTTCTATAAAAATAATATTTACACTCTTTTAAAGTTACTAATATATTGTATATGATTTTTATATTAGCACATTTGAGAAAGGATGTGCATGCGGAAAAGAATATGCATGCCAATTAGAGGTATGCATACGGTATACGGTACGGTATATGATATTATAATTTTAGTATTTTGATATTTTAATTTAAAATTAATAAAATTGTATTGTATCGTATTTTACATAAAAACGAAATATCGAAATACCGTAATATTCGGTACGGTACTATACAGTTCGGTATAGTACCGAATTTTTCATCTTTCAATTTTCAGAATTTTTTCATCTTCTAATTTTTTCAGCCTTTTGGACAGTTGGACCATTGTCCATTAAAAAAAATTATTTTATGAGCTGGAATAAAATTTCACCACCTGGATATGTAGATAAATCATTATTTCCCCTAACTTTACATTAGGAAGGACAAAAGCTGCCAAAAAAAAAATCTGTCTTACAAAAGGCATAAAAACTACTCACTACTGTGAGTCACTAAAATAACAAAATAGAAACTAACTCCACATCATGCCACCAATCACTGTCCAACAAATCTCCAAATTTAACAAAATACAATGTCCAACAAAATACATTTGAATGTGTTACCAAATAGAAAACTATTGGAAAACACAATTACACAGCAAACTATTGGAAAAAAAAAATGCAAGCTGCATCCTAGACATCTGCAATCTCTTTGAACTTGGGAGTAACAATCAAGCTGGAATGAAATACATAAAAAAAAAAACAGAATTTAGTTGGTGAATATTCATAACCTTAATAATGCAATTTAAGACAAAATCAATACTAATGATGCAATTTATAGCCTTACCTTGAAATATCTTTATCAAAGATAAAAAATGCTTGATTCACGAGACTCGTTTTCAATTTCTGAAATGAATCAAAGATAAAATCATATCATAATTTTAACACAACTAACATAACTAAAAAAATGACTAACATAACATGAATATAAAAAAATACATTACCTTGGTCAATTATTTCTAGAGATTGAATGTCTTCTTCAATGCTAACAGGATTTGTTTCATTACGCAACCAATCTTTAGCGCACATGAGACATTGTACCATCTTAGGAGTTAAGGAACTCTTAAATGTATCGAGAACCCGACCTCCCATACTAAAGGCTGATTCCGAAGCAACAGTAGAAACAGGGACAACTAATATATCTTGTGCCATTTGAGATAATATAGGAAACCTTGGAGCATTCAACTTCCACCAATTTAAGATATCAAATCCTTGTTCAGCCTTTTCCCTCTCTTCTCCATTAAACTTATCAAATTCATTTTTGTTATCAACTCCTCCAACTTCACTAAGAAACAAATCAAAAGTTTTCTTAGTCCTAGTGTCTACATCCAAGCATATATTTTCTGATATCCTTGAAGCATTAGAACATTGTGATTGATTATCTGAAACAACACTCATGAATGGACTTGAAGATGATGATGATGATGGAAATGCATTAGGTCGTGCTTCAGAATAACTATTCAAATTCTTATACTCTTCAAACAATGCATAAATCCCCTTTCTTACCTTGTCTAAATATCATCACTATTTGAATACATTCTCTTAATCACCCACTCAACATAAGTCCATTTATATCTAGGATCAAGTATCACCCCAAAAAACACAATCTTTCATTCTTTTTGACATTTCCTCCAACTCAATGTCATCGCTTTCTCTCCATTCTTTAAAAATCTCAACCACAACAAAAATCTCATGAAGCACTTTATTAGAAGTCACATATAGTGAGCTAGAAATGCATAATATAAGCTTATAAAAATGTCTCAAAAACTTCACAAAGCGTGAAATATCATTCCAATCATCCTCAGTAGGCACCCCATCATGATCAAATTCTAAGTCAAATTTATAATGTGGATCCAATTCTGCAAATGTTTCAAAAGCTTTTGAAAGTGATAAAGATGTTTCTAACATCAAATAGGTAGAATTCCATCTAGTAGGAACATCTAAACACAACATCCTCTTGCTTTTTAACTTCTCTTGTTCAACACAATCTCTAAATTTTCTTAATCTCATGGGAGATTGTCTTATGTATCTAACTGTTGCCCTTACACGATTAATGGAAGGTACTATTTCTTTCAAACCATCTAACACAACAAGATTGATAATGTGAGCTACACACCGCACGTGAAGATACTTTCCTCCAAGCAAACCAGTACCCCGATTAGTAAATCTTTTCTTCAAGTAGCTAACAGCAACATCATTTGAACTAGCATTATAAACAGTTATTGCAAACACTTTATCAATTCCCCACTCAATCAAACATTTTTCCACCCCTTTCCCAATAGCATCACCTTTATGGCTATCTATTGGGCAAAAATTAAATATTTTCTTATGTAACACCCAATCATCATCAATAAAATGTGCAGTTAAACACATATAATTGATTCGTTGCTCAGATGTCCATGAATCAGTTGTGAGACTCAGGCGTCTGCATGATTTTTGCAAGAAATTCTTTAATTTTGTCTTTTCTTCCATGTACAATTCAAAACAATCTCTTGTCACAGTAGTTCGTGATGAAATTTGAAATGATGGACATATAGCAGACACAAAACGTTTAAATCCTTTTCTTTCAACATAGCTAAAAGGCAATTCATCAACTATGATCATAAATGCTAATTCTTTCCTAGCTAAATCTTGATTAAACCTCCACGTAACTACTGAACCAATTTTATTACCATATTGAGAAGAAGTTTGCAACTTTACATGAGTTTGATGAGTCTCATTATTGTATGGGTTCTTCATGCAACTACTCATGTGCTTAGACAAACCAGTTGTGCCATTTATTTGAGGATGGGCAGCATAATCTCTCTTACAGTAGTTACAATGAGCTCTTTGTTCCCCATTTTCAGTTGTATACTTAGTGAAGTGTGCCCAAACTGGTAAACGAGGATCCATTGATTTTCTTTTCATTTTCCTTTGAGTAGTTCCACTGTTAACAACAAGACTAGAAGATGAGACAGATCCATCTTGACTTTGTGGATGAAGAGGAGGCAAACCATCTTTTTCAACATTCATTGGTTCACCCGTTGAATGATTCGACATCCTATTAAAAAAATATAACATTAATTACAAATGTGAATATAATCAATCATCTGTTTATTATAAGAACAACATTAAGCATATTGTGCCATTACTTCATATTAAAACACATGAAATATTTATAAATTTATTAAGTTGGGGGGGGGGAACTTGACTCTGGAATTCTGGTGGTTTTTATGTGAACTTTCTGAAAGTCTTTAGGACATTATGGGAGAGATTGCTGTGGTTGGAGCTTTGCTAGACAAATATGCATGCTGATGAATAGGACATCTTCAATCAAAGAAAAGTCAATTACAGGTTTGCAGTTGCTAGCATTATAACCACCCAATACAAATTTGCAAAAAATGAGCACAGCAAGAGGACAGATAAACATTCAGGCAAGATCACATACCTAGATTCAGGTGCAAGCTTGGCTGTGAGGTATAATTTTCAACTCAAAACCTGTATAGAGATATAGGATAGATGACAATTGATTAAAGTCCTCAAATAAGATGCACATGAAACGAAACTGAATCAAAATACTATATGCTTCATCTTATCAGCTATCTTCCAATAGTTATGAAAAGAAAACAAATTTTGGTAAACCTGAGATAATTGAGGTTGATATAAGCTTGCTGACTGTAAAATGTGAGCGTGAAGAAAATAACAATCTCAAAATTTGATATAATAAAACAGGGCATTTTCATGTATAAGTCCATAATTTTTTATACTTATAGATCTCTACACTGTCTATGTTCCTGCAAAATACTGAATACCTGACTCCAGCTTCCAGGAGCTGCATATAAATCAACAACACGCTTTACTCCTACAAATGAATATCGATATAGACATTAGTATAGCAAACCAACGAGCAAGAGAAAAAAATATTTCTTTGAATTTATTTATAGCAAAATGATGAGTTATTCAGCATTTAATATCCTGAAAGAGTGATCAAACACCGAAGTATCTACTGCATTTTTTACAATCAGATTCAGTTGTGCATTCTATGATACTTCTTGTCAGGTTACCATTGTTTGAGTTCTTTTCATGGTATCTAGTCATTACTGCCACAGTAGCAAAAATTTTCTTAACTTTTGAGGTATGCAGTAATATTCACAGCAAAAATTTATTCAAATAATTATATTGGAAAAGAAAAAAAAAGATGCTATGTTTTTAGAATTAAAAAAAGGTTCCTATCCACCATTAATGGTTCTTGTCTTTTTTTTTTTTTTTATTGCAGTGATGTGAGTCTATGACAGAATCATAGAAAAATAAGGGATGCACTTGGACATACAAAATTCATTTAGAGGGCCACCCTTTTTTCAAGAAATGCAGGCACAGGCTCTAGTTTATACAAGGGCCACCATTTTGTTATAGTCTATAGATGAAACCACTATCTCAACCCATTTCAAGACTCACAGAAAAATTGAGTGGCCTCTGCAAAAGATAAAACTAGCAATTGAATCACAGAATCCTCATGACTAATGCATCATCTTCTTTCTTATTACTGCCCTTCTATTCACAACAGTTCATGTAAAAAATAAGAGATAGCTGCTATTTTTACAATAAGGTGCAAGAAATCACCACTGGTCTTGACATTTCCACTGTTCCAAGTTTCTCTCTTTTTGTCATTTTCAAGCTTTTTGGCTAATGTGGCAACTTGGTCAAATTACCAGGAATAAGACTTGGGGAAATAACAATCATAAACATACAGTCATACAGCTTCTAGAACTTCATTTGACAAACAGAACTGGGCAAATCATTTTTTAGCAAATGTCCTCTAACAACTATTTCCAATCATGTACACTTTTGAGGGTAATTTGAAGCAGAAATTCTGAAAATAAATTTATAGACCTCTAATACGT
Organism: Apocynum venetum; assembly: GCA_019593545.1. Lineage (NCBI taxonomy): Eukaryota > Viridiplantae > Streptophyta > Magnoliopsida > Gentianales > Apocynaceae > Apocynum > Apocynum venetum. The sequence goes on along the minus strand of SRSM01000831.1, from coordinate 31,717 downwards.
TGTAACTCAACCAATTTGCAACTTTGCTGTCATTGTTCTACAGTTCTCCGAACTTAGATCCAACAGCAACAAGGCAAGCTGCTCAATCTGTTAGCCTGATTAAATAGCTACCTCCCCCATAAAAAACCCAGCTTGTATTATAGAAGATCTAAAATTCAAAAACAAGATATAACAAAAAAACATATCTGAATGGCTGAATCTGAAGGCTGATGCTTGAGCTTGAGCTTGAGCTTGAATCTAAAGGGTTGAGATTGAATGAGCGAGAGCGAGGGAGAGTTTTCAGAAAGGGTTTCTTGGTAGGATTTTTTTTTTTATTAGAATAAAAGTTCTGAGACTGAGAGTCCAGATCATAGAAGAAGTGAGAACTGAGAGTGAGAAGTGTAGTCGGGTATTTCGGTAAAATCATTAAAATTATTTTTTTCTATATAAATAATCATTAAAATAATAATTATTTATTTTTATCTACAGTATTTCGGTATATACCGTTTTATAATTTAAGAACCGATTACCGAACCGTTTTTGTATAAAAAAATCCAAACCGTACCGAACTGAACCGAATTACCGAAATACCGTACCAAAATTAAAATTTCGGTTCGATACAATACGGTAATTTGGTTCATACCTTATAATGCACACCCCTAATGCCAATCTCAATGTAGTAAATTTTTTATTTTATATTTTGTGGCAGTAAACTCAATGTAGTAATATTAAAAATTAGGAGACTTTAACCAAAATAACTATTTTTTAAAAGCTTTAATCTCAAATAATCCTTAGACCATATAATAAATATATTTTCGTTAATATTGAAATTGTTGTAAAATTGATGTTTTTTGTAAATGCATATTTTTAATTAATGATATAAAAATGACGAAAATGAAAATAAAATATAAAATTAATGTATTTTTTAAATCATAAATATAAAAAAGTTCAATAGTGGTATGCAAAATCCATCATTCTAACACAACAAATTTTTTATTCAACCTTCAAAGTAATATGAGTTATTTAAACACAACAATTTTGCTATCCCACCCGGGTAGTACATTTAAGGGACTTGAAAGCGACCTGTTTGAAAAAAAAATTGTTACTTTAACATCTTTATTACTACAGTTTTTCAAATACATCCACATAAAATTACAAATAATATAAAATCCTCAAATTATGAATGAACCAAAAATAAAGAAATCAAAACCAATGATTTATTTATTTCTATTCACAAAACTAATAATAATTATTATCTTTCTATATAAAAAAAAAATAATTTAATTGCGTATATAAAACTATAATCCTTAACATAATATAAAATTTGTCAAATTCCAAATGAATAAAAAATAAACATATCGAAATAAAAATAATCATTAATAATCTATTTTTATAAGAAAAAATAAATTAATGGCGTGAATAATTTTATAATCATATTAATAAAATATAAACAATGCCAAATTGCAAATGAACATTAAAAATATATCAAAATGAAGATGCTATTTATTTCCAGTAGTAAAAATATTAATCATTAAATATATATATCTATATAAAAATAAATTAATTAATTGAATATATAAAATATAATAATTGATGGAATAAAATGTATCAAATAAAATTATGTGTAGCTCTACCAATTTTTTTTCCGGTTGCTGACCAAGCTTGGACGTGCTTGTCATTCACGTGGAGAGTTATTGTGCAACCACGATGGTTTTGCCATTTATGTCGAATTTTGTCCTATTCCTCACTAAACCTCAACTGTCTCTTCTAATTATTTCTTAAGTTATTATGGTTCATTCCTTTCTTATGGGATTAATTCGGATGGAAGTAAAAAATGGGGTTATTTTAATTAAATACTTAAAAATTGATCTAAAAATAAGATTTAAAATGATTTAGGTCCCACGTGTGAGCGAAACACAAAACTTTTAATTTGATACAATATTAAATTTTTACATGCTTTAAAAAACTTAAGTTAAATTTATTGGCTATACAAGTAATTGAATACGTCGTGCAACGTCCGTTATTATTGGTGTACAAAAGATTTTCTCAATATATAGAGAAATTATACATACATACATATACACATATATCTAGATATCATTATCTAATTTTGTTTGGGGCCCATTGCCGGAGTGTCCGCAATGCCATTGTTGGTCGGGTTGGCACCGTAAGTCATGCATATGAATTCCACGTGTAGGAAAATGCAGTGAACTCCAGCCGCAATAGGCCATATCCCGCCAAAAATAACCGCTTTCTATTCTGGACAGCCTTAGCTTAAAGGGGGAAAAAAAAGAAGGAAGGAAAAGATCAGTTCATAATACCCCTCAGCTAAAATAGTTTTAGTGTCTGAAGGGACTCTGCGAATTGAAAGCATAAGGAAAACTAGCAGTAATGGAAGAAGGAAAAACTAGGGTTGTTGCTGAGGTGAAAAGAGTGATGGTGGCAATTGATGAAAGTGAAGCAAGCTTTTATGCTCTGGAATGGGCTCTGAAGAATCTTGGAGACTCCTTTGTAAATTCTGAGGTTGCTGTTTTCACTGCACAACCCTTGTCCGTGTTCAGTTATACCACTGGATTTGGAGTTTGTGAGTATATTTCAATAATGGGTTGATGATCAAAGTGTTCATCTTTCCTTGTATATTTTTAAAGAAGTTTATTGCTTCAAATTATTATGTTGCAGCTAAAGAACTGAAGAATGACGTTGAAGAGCACCACAAGAAAACGGCTAATGCTCTGTTGGAGAAAGCCAGGAATGTCTGCGGCAAATTTAAGGTTGAAAATCATGAAAGGTCTTTTCTTAATGTTAAAATTTTCTGTCGATAGAAAATGGTTGAATTTATACGTATAACATTTAATTAGGAGGATCTGGGCACATTCTAATTAACTATACAAGTTAATTAGAATCAAACTAAGAATAATATGGAACTGAAATATGACAATTTGTTTAATCAATTCCGTGGTAAATAGCTAGGTTTCCTCATTCTTTTACTTTTTGTTCTCCATTTGATCTTGCTTTTGGCCATATATCTTAATTGGACTAATAAAGTATGAACTTGATGAGTTACTATAATGATGTCTGGTTTAATTATTGCTTGACTTTAATTTTGATAGCAGAAAGCTTTCTTTTACTTCAGATAATTCCAACGACACTTACTGAGGTTGGACATCCCAAAGATGCAATATGTGACGCAGTGGATAATTACAATATTGGGTTGCTTCTTGTTGGTAGCCATGGTCGCGGAGCCCTAAAGAGGTCAGTTTCGTATTTTTGGATGACGAACTAATTATGCCCTTGTAAAACTATAAGTGCAGTGAAGTAGACAAAAAATGAATTATTTCATATCATCAAAATATAGGCCGTTTTAAATTTTAAATATAAAAACTAACGTTTTTTTTTCAAAATGTTTAAATAGTTTAAAGTCAAACTAAAGTTATAGAAATGAGTTGAATTTAAGTCTTCTATAATGACTAAATTGAAATTTAATTAATGACTTGTATACTGAAATTGAAGTCGTGTGGCCTTGGGAAAGGTCTGGCTATAGTACTTTCAGTGACAGTTAGATGATCTAAGTTTCATGATTTCTAGAGGAAATTGCCATTTTAAACTGAGCCATAAAGGAAACAGTTGCATACCTGAGTAGTGTTGTGTATGATAAAATCTTAAACAGTGTTTATGGAAGTTTCCACAGGGCTTTTCTTGGGAGTGTTAGCAATTACTGCGTCCAGAATGTCAAGTGCCCAGTTATGGTTGTGAGGCTACAGGCTTGAATGAATTGCTCAATCCATCCATCCATCATTGTCAAGCTGGAGTTCAGTCCCAATGGCGTCTGAATAACTTTTCTTGTAATTACAGTGTGGTGACAACTTAGATCAAAGCAAATAAGAAGTCTTTAAAATGTTAAAGATGTGTAAATATAGATGGTGTATATCAGGTCCTGAAAAATTCGGCATTGTATGGTATAAGTAAACGAAATAAATTAATGCCGTACTAGAATTACATACTGCATGAATATTTTGTTTCATGAGAAACAAAATGTAACTTGTTTAACACATAGTTTGTGGTCAAATACTGTCCCCTTTGTGGTGATCAGAATGGCTTAGTTCACCAATTAATGTTATTCTGCTATTGCCTGGTCTTTATGCCATAGGTCCTAATTCACCCAAAAAAAATTGTCATAGGTTTGAATTTCATGGTAAAAACTCACGAATCTATTGGCGCTGTTGTTCTAGCCTTTCTTGTCTAAATGGTATTACGATGGGAGCCTTTAAGACTGTGTGTTGAACATGATTCGGTGCAGGTCAGGTCAGATGGTGAAGTCAAGTGTACATAGTTAAGAAATAAGACCCCTTAGTTTTAGTAAGTCAACTAACTTATGCAGCAAGTCTTATGATAACGGCACATTCATAACTATATGTCTTGTATATATAGAGATTTCTGTACCCTAAATTATACATTGAATTCAGATTAATGAATCTCTTCTACATTCAATTTCTCTCTCTATCTCTATATAGTTTTCTCTGTATTTCAATTTTATTTTATTGAACTTTTCACTGACGGTTCAATTTTACTATTTTCCATCATAATTGTGTTTTTCATGCCTTTTTTGGTATCCAAGAGAAAATAACAAGCTTAATTAATCCAATGAACTTGACGAGTTTACCATATGTTTCTGATAATTCTGGTTCATTGTTTGATGTCTTTGATCAAATGTGCGAAAGTTACAGGGGTTTATCAGAAAAAGAACTAATCTTGAGAGCGAAGAATTTCTTGTACTTCAGCTATGAGGTTGGATATCGTGCTGCTTGTTGTGGAGATCCATAAAGAGGTCAGTCCCACATCGGCTATTCTTGTATTGACAGCTTGTTTATACACGGATTTAAAGAGGCCCAATACCACGGGTCAGCCACTGAAATAAACGGATTAAACTTAGTCTTTGAACTTTGCTATGGACCGATGCTTGGAACTATGCGAACATTGGACCTGTAACCTGATTTGTATTCCTATAGGAAATTAGGAATATATATTATAGATTGTAAATAAATAGCTAATATAAATAAAAGATAGGTTATATATGTTATCACATTATATAATATGGTATAAAAATTAATTACATAATTATATGTTATATAATTGGATAGTAATAGTAATAATATAATAATATATTATAAATAGATATTTAGAATCCTTGGATGAATTGTGATTAAACGATGAACTTTAGAAAATTTAACAGATGAAGGCAAGTGAATTCCACACGTATATATATATATATATATATATATATATACACATATATGTTTACTCCTTTTCTTTGTAATTTTATTTTTCATGTCATAACGGGAAAATTCAATATCTTGTACTAAGGAATTTGATTGAAATATACATGAATATTTCGTCTATGGGTAAATGAATTAAATCACGGGTCAAGAGATGTCAAATCTCAATACATGAAAGAACTCAAAGACTCGAACGTTTGAACGCACTTTTTCAATCTTACTTTGCTACACAAAAAATTTATAGAAGTAAAATATTTTCTTTTTATTCTTATCATCCTAAATTAAAAATGATTTTTTTTTTTCTAGCCTATTTCACAAACGAATCGTAAAACGCAAGAACTCGTTTTCCATCAGTTAGGCATCCTATAAATTGATATGATCTTTCTTAATTATTATTTAAAATAAAAAAAGTGAACATTCAATTACAAATGAAAAAAGTAATGTAGAAATTTTTATACTGGAATTGTGTATTGAATTCGAATCAATGGAATCTCTTCTATGTTCAATTCCTCTCTCTATCTCTACACAGCTTTCTCTGCATTTCAATTTGCTTCCATCAAACTTTTCACTATGACACCGACAGTTCAATTTAACTCCTTTCCATCGTAATTGTGTTTTTCATGTCTTTTTTGGTATCCATGAAAATAAAATAAATAACAAGCTTAATTAATCCAATGAACTTGCTGAGTTAACCATATGTTTCTGATGATTCTGGTTCATTGTTCGGTGACTTTGATCAAATGTGCGAAATTTATATTGGTTTATGGGAACATGAATTAATCTTGAGAGCGAAAAATTTCTTGTACCTCAGATATGAGATAAATTAATTCCAAAGACTACTACTGAGGTTGGAGACCCAAAGGATGCTACATGTAGTACGATCCATAATAGACATCGGATTCCTTCTTGTGGAAATACATAAAGTCTTTATGATAAAGAGGTCAGTCCCACATTGGCTATTCTTAAATTGACTGTATGTTTATATTTGAATTTAATGACCGACACACACGCTTACTTTGGACTTGGAACCGGATTTTATTACTATTGGAATGTTTATTTTAGATTGTAGATAAATAGATAATATAGTAATTAGCTAGATCGGTTAAATATGTATTTTAATATTATTATCGGAATGTATAGTATAATGTATACTATAATTATATTTTATGAATATAAATTAAATGAATAGATAATAATAGTAATGATATATTATGAACAGTTATATTCAAATAATAATTAGATACATAATGTAAACAATATTATCACCGAACAAAAAAATTCGGATAATTTAAAACTAAATTGAATTTAAATTTCAATTGAGTTCCATTTGGTTTCGATCTTTTTTTAGGAAAATTTAAACTGAATAATGAATTATGAATACTCTATTTTTCTATTTTATTTCTGCTTCACTTTGTCATGTTTTATATATTGTAGTTGACATTATCAATTTCTATAGAAATAAATATTTACTCTTTAAAAGTTAATAATCTATTGTACTATATGATTCTTATTTGAAAGCATGCCAATCCCAATATAGTAATTTTAAAAGAAAAAACTTTCCTTCTTTAATGAAGAGGTCTAAGTGGTAATTAGTTAGTTAATTTTTAATACTTAATTGAGTTGTTGAAAAAAAATCCTCAGATAGGCTTCATAGCTGATTTAGGTTATTCTGGGCTTGTATATGTGCAAGAGGTACAGTTATTTAGAATAATTAGATGAATTGTATCTATTTAACTTTTGAAAATGTAAGTGTGATAGATCAAGGCACATGAATTCCACACGTGGGATGCGATAATGATGCGCATTGATGTTTACTCCTTTTATTCTTCATGTCTCAACAGGACAATTCAATGTTATGCCACTGCTACTAGGGAACTAATTGAAATCTGCATTAATATTTCCTCTATGGGTAAAAGAATTGCATCATCGTTCAATACACGAAAGAAATCAAAGACTCAAGCATTTGTATGCACTTTCCCAATCTTACTTTGCGACACACAAAATTATGGAAGTAAAATATTTTGTTTACTTTCTTATCATTCTTAATTAAAAAGGATTTGTTTCTAGCATACTTCGCAAATGAATCATAAAACGCAAGAACTTGTTCTTCATCAATTAGGCCTCCTACAATTTGATCTGATCTCCCCATTAGTACCTGTCAATGGACTGATATTTCCCATATTTATCATTGATAGAACAAAACTTTGGAAGAAGGCAGTCTGATTGCTGCTAAAGTTGTTAACAATGGATATCGTTGCAGCACCCGAAGTTGAGAATAATTCTTGATCTGATAGTAGGAGTCCTTCATTGGTTTGAAGGTTTGTGAAATAGTTATTATCAAAGGTATTAGGTGTAGTAAGATCAAGATTGACCACATTGAATCCACTTCCATTTTGTGGGCATGATTGTTGCAGTGTAGCCAAGTATGTTGTGTTCAGTAACGGATCAGGGTTGCCAGTGTTGCTAAAATTGTAAAGGCGAGGGCTGACTATTCGGCATTGTGCACGTCCAAATGTGTGAGCCCCTGCCCAAAAAGAAGAAAAAAATGTAAATCAACTATGCTTAATCAGTTCTAGTTAATTAACCCTGCTACCATATGGGAAGGCAAACTAATCATGACATATTACCGGATAATGCTACTAGATCAGTTGTGGTTAGTCCAACTGCTGAAAACTTTGAAGTGATATTGCTCAAGCTTTCAAAAGGACTCGGAATGGAGGTATTTGCTCCGGCCTGGTTTGCCGTCCTGCTGTCCCTTCTTCCTAGTAGTACACTCCATGAAGGACCACCTGCCTGCAGAGCCAAATGAAAATTTGATATATGCATTTTTATACTTGATTTTCTTTGTGATTTTTGGGTTTAAATCCAAGAATATATGTGGTTTTAACGAAAAAATTCACTTATTCCCGTACTTGAGTGACTTGTCTTTTGCTTCTTTCTTTGTCAGTGAAGAAAAATATCAAGAAGAATAAAATACCAGACAATCAGCAGCTTGTACTTGTAAGGGTAAAATTGTCAAGAATTCCAAAGAAGGGCAAGAAAGTCAGAAATCACGGTCCTAGTAGGAGAAAGCCTTGTAGAAGAATTATAATACTTATTAGTCCAGGATTCTTTTTAAAAACTACTTAGTAATTCTAATTTTGAGATAAAATTCATCGACCAATGATTTTTTTTGTAACTTTAACTATATATCTGATATTTTATACAACCTCAATTAGCTCAAGGATAAATTCTATGTTTGTGTGACAAAATAGACAGGTATCTATCATTGAGTAGTTAATGATGAAATCTATTTAGCTGAGGAAGTGGAAAGCTGAAATTTCAGTGAAAAGGGTTTCGTTTATATAAATATATACCAGAGAAACTGCTGATTCAGAAGCAAGTGCAAGAATGTCTGCACAGGAGACAACACCAGGGCAAGCATTTTCAATAGCCGTCTTTATATTGTCAACAATATCAAACCCTCTTGTGGAATTGGTATTTGGAAGTGAATTTTTTTCACTCGCTATGGTTGTTCCATTATCATCCAACAAAATCGACCCGTCACATCCCTGATCATGAGCCATTTCAAGAGATTAATTAATTGAACAAAACCTTGACAGTTTCAGATTCTGAATTGAAAGCATTGCACACGTTTGAGTCTTTTTACCTGGACAAAGCAATCATGGAAATGAAGTCGAATGAGGCTTGCACCGATGCGTGGATCGGACTGTAGGGCTTGCTGGAGTATGTTTCGGACAATGCTGGAAACATTTGGACATGTAGTGGAGTAAAAGTTAGGATTCAGCTGAGCATTTGATTCATGCAACAGAGCTGCTAGAGAAAATATGGAGATTACAATAAGAGAAGGAACAGAAGGCATTTTGGAATGGTTTTCTTTGAACAGGAGAATTAAAAGATAATAATTGAAAGGTTGATTTGTGCATTTTGGCCTAATGATATAGCCATTATATATAGCAATCAAACTAATTTGAATTGATAGAAAATGATCTTTAAAATTATTAAAACACCAAAGTCAACAAAGAGGAAAGTTTAAGTCCTGCTAGGATGCTTCGTTTCTTGTACTCGTATTAGTCAAGTTAATATGTAGCCTTGAACTCAGTCTTAACTGTCTAAATATAAACTAATTAAGCAACAATTTATCTAACTCTCTCTTTCTATTTCTTTAATAGCCCACATATCCTTCAATTAAAATATTAACTTAATCATATAACAATTGACTACAAGAACTATTCTAGCTACTCTCTCATTTTCACATTTGATTTAATCTAAAAATTCTCATTTTCACATTTGATTTAATCTAAAAATTAAAAAGACTCTTTGATCATAATCAAGTTTTCACATTATTCTTATTATTAATTTGGTTAGTGATAAGACCATTAATTAGTGAGATGTAAATCTCTTAAATTAAAGGAGGTAGTTAGAGATGAAAAACATATTTATATATTTTAGTAAAATGAACATTTAATTATGAATATCGTAAAATAAAAATATGAATATTCAATTTTGAATAAAAAGAGTATTTAAATATGAAACTATACCTTTCAAAATAATTTAACGTAACAACCGGCAATAAGAATTTCTAAAAACTTCAATCAACAGAGTAAGCCATCCAACACAATTCCCTAATTGAAAAGGAATTAGAGGTATAGTACATTTGTACCTTACTTTGAGAATTATTGCTGTGTAAAAATAGTTTGTCGTTGACAAGTTCAAAGCATGCATGTTTTTGCAAATGTAGAAAACGAGTAAACCAATCTAAGAGGAAAAAATGATTGGTGGTAGAATTATTGGCCTAGTCATGCATATCGGGATTTAAGAATACATTTATCAAGTTACTTACTGGTGGTTTGGTTATACATGGACAAATGTTCTACTTCTTTTGAACTCTGATTCACAACCAGCTGCTTAGTTTGTAATCTAAGTGGAAAAAAAGATCGGTGGTAGAACTGTTGGCCTAGTCATGCATGCTTGTCGGGATTTAATAATACATTTATCAAGTTACTTACTAGTGGTTTGGTTAGACGTGGACAAATGTTCTACTTCTTTTGAACTCTGATTCACAACTCTGATTCACAACCAGCTGCTTACTTTGTAATCAAGACAGGACGAGAAAGTGTGTGCCAGAATAGGAGATGATGTCTTATTGGTTCATTTCTGATCGAAGTCTTCAAAATCCGCATGAATCTAAATTAAACACGATTTGTGGGGCTTTGATATATTGTTCAAAGATTCTTTTCAGCTTTGATGTTGCTTGTTGAGACTCTTATAGAGCTTTTTTCATAAATGATCTCATTTTTATTAGTGAAATTTAAATTCAAAGTGACCCCTTGATATTAGAAGATTCAAAATAGTCCAAAATGTAAAAACCTTGGGAAGAACAAAAAAATTAGAAAAAAGTTATTCAATTGAAAAAAATATGTAATTCAAAATTATGAAAAATTACAAATTGTTTAATTATGAGGTAAAAAAATATTATGTTAATTTTGGACGTTTCACTCTTATCTATTTTTTACAAAAGAAATTAAACAATTTTTAATTTTTATTTATTATAAAATAAATTATTGTGATGATCAACGGATGCAACACAACTCAATCCATGTAACTTGTGACTGCCATCTTGATCGGGTGATTATGACTCATATGGCTGTCATAATTGTTCAAGTTGAATTGACTTTATTTTTGTCTCTTCCTATTTAAAATACATTTATTTTATATAATATCATAATTATATCTTATTTTTGTTATTTTACTTTAATAATTGACATAATTATTTTAAAAAAAATTACAACAATTTATTTTTATAATTAATGAAAATTAAAATTTGTTAATTTTTTTTTAGAAAAAAACTAGATGATAATGATATGTTGAAACTCAATATAATATTTTTCGCTTCATAATTAAATAATTTATAATTTTTCACAACTTCAAATTATGTATTTTTTCAATTGCGTAAATTTTTATTTATTATCAGGTCATAACATAATACGCATCTGACATTAATGTGATTGCATTTTTCATTTACACCAAGCGAGTCATGGTAGTGCCAATTATGTTTTGGGCCATTTTTTAGCTTTCTACATCAAGGGGGTCACTTTATATTTTATTGATGAAAATGAGACCATTATATAAAAAAAACTCCTCTTGATAGATTAATAAGTTGCATTGTTTGGCAATTACTATTACAAAATAGATACATACTTGAAAATGAAATTGCATAGAGTTTGACTATATAAGCTGATTGGTTTTTTTTTTTCGCTAAAAATAAAATCTAGGTTTGGTAAGAGTAGTTGATGAATCACAGTCTTTGAAAAAGTAGCAGTCGATTTAGTATATACTTGCTTCAAAGTTTATACAACACTAAAGAGTAGGGCCTTATTAATTAGTCACTTCAAGTTGTTAAATGAACTACTCTATTTTAGCGTCGTCCGGTCTCACTTTCTTATTCTTTAATTAATTACCTAAATTAGCGCCTCTAATTGGAAAGAATGTCACTTGCTTCTTCAATTATAGAGTATTCAAGATAATTATAACTTCTTCTGCAAAAAGCAAATTTTCATGGGGTTGGTTGGGTTTTCAAGATAATTATAACTTCATCTGCGTCCATGTCAATTAAGGAATATGTAAAGTCACGAGGAGTTGCCATCTCCATAGCTATTCACAATTCGAATTATTCAATATATGGAGGAAGAAAAGCACTATTTCTATTTTAGATATCTAATTTTTGTCATTTCAATTTTGTTGGAATATTATCAATTTTCGACTCTTTACTATTTCTATTTTTAGTTATCAATCCTTATATTTTATTTTAACTTTTAAGAGTTTTGTACTATTTTTTATTTTTAGCTATGAGCTATTATATTTTATTTTAACTTTTTAAAGTCTAATTTTTTTTATTTTAAGTTATAGAAAAATTTTTTTTCGATTAAAATGACATTTACTCTCAATCTTTTTAGTCGTATTTATAGTTATTTTAGCCGTATTTTTTTAAATAAAATTTAAAAACTCATTTTTATGCCTTCTTCAATAAGGAAAAAAAGTTAGTAAAGAAGAAGAATAAAATGTCGAAGAAGTAACGGAGATGGGCTTTAAATTTTTTTTTAATGAAAATACTTATAAAAGGTTTGAAGGTGTATGTTATTTTAGTCGAAAAAGAAAATTTACTAATAGAAAGGTCCATAATTAAAAATTAAAAATAATAATAGACTCTAAAAAGTTGAAATAAAATATAAGTGTCATAATAAAAAAATGAAAATAGTATATAGCTTTTAAAAGTTGAAATAAAATATAAAAATTTATAATTAAAAATCAAAAATACTTTAGGGTTGAAAATCGATAATAATCTCAATTTTGTTTTAGACATGTTTTTCCTTACAACTATAAAAAAAAAAAATCAAGAATTATCCTTCCGTTAATACATTAAGTTCTAGCATACTATTGTTAAGTGACACTCACACTTTGATTATTTTTGTGTTTTAGAATATTTTTTATATGATACACAATAAACTTTTCTCACGGTTGATCTTCCTTTCGAGATCTTCTCCATAATTACACATCTGCAAAACAAATTTTAAAAAACTCAATCATCCTCCTCCTAGAGAACTTCTTCTCCACCTTCTCGTCACTCAAATAATTTCGTAACACAATTGACGCGTGAAAATAAGCTTAACAATTAAGTAAAGGTTATTTCAAGTCTCATTTACATATCGCACATAGTTGAATTTGGCAATTAAATATGAAACGTAAACGAAACCATTTTATTTAATTCTAGATTAGTTAGGTACCTTGGAATTTCGTGACACTCTAGAGGTCTTAAATCGATAAAGATTCCTCAATATTATATATCTCTTTGGGCAAATCAGGCGGATCATATTCACAGCTATATATCCCGCCAAAAAGGCTTTCATTTTCGGTTGAGCATGCTTCCCAACTAAAACTGTTCATTTTTAATTTTTAATTTTTAATTTTATTTTATTTAATCAAAACTAATCCAAACCATTATATATAATCAATTTCAAATTCATTGAAAAAGGGGCAACCAATTTATTTAAATATGGCCACTTTAAAGAATATCATAGCTTAGGAACAAAAATGAGTGTCAAGTTCTGCTCACGTCCATCCCCAGCTCAACTCCTTAACTAAAATAACAAATCACCTGCTCCTATGGTTCAAATCATAGGCAAAACCACAAATTATCCAAAACCTAGTTCGGTCAGCAACCATCAAATTCATAAAGTTAATTTAAACCAATAGAATCGTTAATTAGTTGTAAGCTAACCTATTTTTTTAGGCTTAAGGGTGGATTTCTTGAGACTTAAGGTTCGAATTTCGAATTCGATGGAGCTCGTTGTGGAGGGTTTGTCTAGTACAGTTAACATCTTTTGTGCAGTTTGCAGACTATTATATATGTATATATTCAGAATGCAAATAGTGTATGCGAGTAACACATAATAAAAAGAAACGAAAAAAAAAGGCCTAGATAAAATGAAATGGGGTTGTAGGCCTTTCGTGCTAGTAAATAATATGGGCTTGAACCCATTTGAAATAGTTAGGTACTCAGTAGTCACTAAGTCCATTACAACTAGGATAAATAAATGAAATAGGTAATCAATCATCAAGCCCAATTAGAATATGGGAAGGGTTGAGTATTTAGGCAATAATCTTTTTCTATTTTTCATAACATATTTTTCTTAAGTTTTTTTAATTTAAATTTCCAATCACATTTGTAATAAAATAATTATTTTATATATTATATTAAAATATTCTTTTAATAAAAAATATATAATATTCTATGATGAATATGCTCAAACTCGAAATCTTTTTAAATAACCGTAACAAAATTGTACTTGTCATTCATTTATAAAGGTTAAAAATTTTATTTTCATATTTAGGCCATTACCTTTTTCATAATTAGAGTTTTATTTATGGACTCTTGAACTACAAGTTCCATGCTTGATCAAACCATTGTCTCATTAGAAGATTAAAATCAATTTGCAACCTTCTCAATGCTCTAAAGCCTATACCGGATATGGCTCGAACCATATAACATGGTTCCAATGCACGATATACATGAGGTGCCTGAATTTTTCCATCAATTTTAGATTTTATTTTCCTGTTGAAGCCGTAGGTGTAATTTAATTCCTACTGGGTGTATGTCAATAGAACCTCCGGATTATTCAGGGCGGTGGTCTTAATGGATGATGGGGACAATATATTAAATTAAATTAATAAAGTTGTTATTAACATAAAAATATATTTATTTAAAAAAATTTAACTTTAATTTTTTTAATACTTTATTCGCTCAAAATTAAAAATTCATATTTCTATTTTAATTTGTCTATAATTGAATGTCAATTTTCTTTAAATAAACATATTTTTTATTCAAAATTTTATTAATAACCTCTTTAATTTAAGATATTTATATACATCTAATTCACAATCTTTATCGTTTACAATCTTAATTTAAGAAATTTACATATCAGTAACTAACTCATAAATTTCATAATTCATTATATTAATATAAAAAATAATTTGATAAATTAATTAAAATTAATAATTTTTAAAAAATTTTAATCAAAATAAAAAATAACATTCAATTCAATTTTGTGGTTATATAAAATCAAAACACAAGGCAAATTCCTTGATAACTTTTTATTGATTCATCAGTACAGGATACTGCAGCAATGGATAGCGAAACCAATTCATATAATAAGAACGTGTGTTTGCACTTGCACATGACACGGACCTTCACCCAATGATGTGCCACCTCATGGTTACTATCAACGGTTCTAGGTAGGTACCAATTATTGCATATTTTTTTTATTTAAAAAAAATATTATAAATTATTGCATCTTTGGAATAATAGAAGATAAAAATAAAGATAATAGAAGAATGTATTTGTTTTGAGATAAAGATAAAGTGTTTTTGAGATTTATTCTGATAATAAAAAATAAACGAAAATATTATAATGCCATCTTTTTATTCAACAGAATTATAAAGGAAAGTGTATTTATTCTTTCTTTTCTCCCACAAGAATCCATGGTCTTTCTTATTACATCTCGATCGAAAATGATTTTTTTTTGTTACTTTTTAAAAATATTTTGTGTATTATTATTAATATTATCTATAATTTGAACCTTATTGTCCGTAAAAATCCATCAGTCAATTTTCAATCTCAGTTTTGGCCTTTGGAACAGATTTGCAATTAAATAAGCAAACAGAATCTTCCCCATTGTGGACACAGATGTGCTTCAAATAGGGGTAAACACCATTAAGAATTGAGTGGCATTGTGTGTTGTGTTGGGAGAAGCTCATTGGCTAAGCAACCGTACCTTGATTGTTAATCTTGTCCTTTTCCAGACAATTGTGTTTTCCCGACTTTTCTAGAGATCGAAACTGATCATCATCATTTTTTTTTTATTCTTTTATTCAAGGGTACACTTTTAGAAAGATAGTATTTATACATTTTCTTTTTGCCTTTTGAAAATTTCTATCTTTTCTCTATTTTCCCGACAGAAAAAAAAAACACTCTCTTTATATTAAGCTTCTTTACTAATAAATTAAAATTTCAAAAATACTAATATATATATATATAGTAAAATTTAGATATAAGGAGAAATCGTGAAAAATATCCTCAGACCTTTTAAGACTTCTCAATATTTATTTTATATTCTCAACTTTTTTTATTAATATTTTATATATATATTTTCATAAACGATATAATTAAAGATTATAAATAGTTTGAGAATATAAAATGATAAAATAAAAAATAAAGAATATGATTAAAGAATTATAAATAATTTGTCAATATAAAAAATTAAAATAAACGATAAAGGATATAAAATATCTTTATTTTAAAATATAAAAAAATTATCTACCTATGAGGTCAAAGTAAAAATCTTCATTTTAAAAACTTTAAACTACACTAATGCTAGATATTCGAATTGAGTATAAGTTTGCTGTTTGCGGGAGAACTATAGCAAGCTACTTTAATCAGTGGCATGCTACTATAGTTATATACATGAATACTTAACAAGCCGACAAGTATAAGGCAGAATAACAGGGGCATTCACACTACTCTGTTTTTCAATCTATGATTTGCAGAGAAGTTGTTTTCTGTTGTTTCTGATTCTTGAATTCAACAGAGTGGCCAAAAAATGGCGACTAATGGGGTAGAAAACAATAAAGATGCCAGAGTGATGGTGGCAATTGATGAGAATGAGTCAAGCTACTATGCACTGATGTGGCTTCTTCAAAATCTTCAAGAATCCATCCTCAAATCTTCTCATCCTTTGATGCTTTTCACGGCCCTGCCACCGGCTACTAAGGGAAACTTCTTTACTGCTTCTCTTGGCTCTGCCCACATCTTCTCTAGTGCTTCTTTCCCCAGTAAGTAATAGAAGTTCTCTGGTCCATCCATGTCTTGCTTTAATACTATGGAAGAAGAATATGGGAATATTATTCATGGGTTGCCTGGGACTTTTTATTTTAATTAATTTTTATGCAGAGCAGAACTTGTTAACTCTGTCCATGAAAGAAATTCCCTGGTTTCAGCTGGGCTTTTGGAGAAAGCAAAGAGCATCTGTGCCAGTCATGGGGTATGACTATTGACTACTGCTTATTGATCAATTGGTTAATTGGGGTCGTGCTTACTTATTTATATTTAAACTCTTTTGCTTCTGATTTCGATGATTTAGAGTCAAGGGTCATTTTCTCCAAGCAGTTAATTGCTAAATCCATGATAAAAAATTATTCTCTGCTTGCTATTTAAGCTTGTCATGTTTTGGAAATAATATGCATCTGCTGCAGTAGGGTAAATATGATATAAGCCCTTGGATTACTTGTTTGTTTTCTTTATTCAGATAAATGCAGAGACCATAACAGCAGTTGGTGATGCTAAGGAGGCAATATGTGACACTGTCAAAAAGTTCAAAATAAACTTGCTTGTTTTAGGTGATCATGGAACTGGAAAATTCAAAAGGTCAGTGATCATTCACCTGAAAAACACTGCTTTTCTTCTTCTTTTTTTTGTAATTTTCTGCGTGTATATCCCCACAAGGAAACGTCACCCCGCAAGGTTAAGCTTGAAAATGATCAATTTTACATGCTTTCAGAAAGGATCAACGGGTGTTCAATTCAGATATCATTTGCAATTAGGGCACCTCTTTGTGATATAATTAGATGTCTTACCTCCCTGTTCTTTAAGAATCCTTGCAGAATTTCTTAACTATCTTATGAGTGCTCAGGGATATCGACATATGAGGTAACTGATATTTTTTATGAACAAAATGATCTAGGTATTTATTAGCATGAGGACATGGCTAGTTTTATTTCCATCTTGATCGGTCGTGTGGATGTTTTTGTGAATTCATATTACAGTTGCTTTCTATTTTCTTTCACTACATATGCTGAAATTGCCCTTTCCATGTTGAGTTCATCAAAATGTTCCAAGAATTGATATAAAAATTAACCATATCTTGATTTGCAGGACACTTCTGGGAAGTGTGAGCAACTATTGTGTTTCTAATGCCAAGTGTCCTGTGCTAGTTGTGAAGAAAACTGCATGAAGTCTAGCACAAAATCAAACTTCACTATAAATGTGGCTTTACTTAGTGCTTGGTTTGAAGATACTGCAAATTTGATAGAAATGAGAACACTTTATTTTTGGAGTTGGCTTGGTATAACTTCTGTGGGAATGAAATTAATTTTCTAGTTGAAAATGTTGTACGATAGGAGACAATGAAGTGTGTTTGCAGTTAAAAGAAATAACTTCTATTCGCTTGTGTTCTTTTAGTAAGATCTGTAATTTCTATTGAGTTGAAATTCTATTGGTGAAGAAATTTATCATAACTAGAGTTTCAGATTTCTTGACAGAATCCAAGGGACCTTAAGTTTTTGAGCAATTTCCTAGGAGCTAAGCTGAAATAGTACTTCTAGCAATACCAAGAACTTCTTGAGCTGTTTTAGTCCAGTTGAAGTAGAAATGCTCTGATGCATTGTTAAAATTATGATCTGAATATCCTGTTTAGTATGGCTGCCAGACGAACTCCGCCTTGAGCTAGGCGCAAATTTACAATTGGTAATCGAGTCAAGAAATAGTCATCTGCAGATTAGTAGTTCAAGATTATTCCTCCAAGAAAAACAATTGGAATCACAAGAGTTGTTGTACATATATTATAGGAACTACTACTAACCTTCAAGAACAGAGTTTTCTTGGACGCCTTTATATGCCCAATCACAGGCTGCTTTGATACTTTCAGTAGCATATCTGCAGGAGGCACAAATGTATGAATTTGTTTGTGAAAGTGCTTAAATAATGTGTGCAGGTAAGTGGCTAAAATTACACGTCTGGGCAGGCCGGCTTGCCATTGCTGCAGGCTTCCCAGGTCTCAACTTGATCTGCCCATTCATCCTATCAAAAGTAGATGGTAACTCTTAAGTACATCAACAGTTCAAAAACTGGAAGTTTGACAAAGATCTGCTAGGAAATGGAGCTGCAAATTACTGTAATGTTCTTTTTGAGAGCCTCAATAAGCCCTTCTGCCTCAGAGTCATAGAACCTTTCTTCAGATGTCTCTATTATGTTATCATCCCAGACCTGCATTGCTTGGTTGATGAGTCCAGTTTCCATGTACAATGGAGCTACTGATTGAGCTACTATAGTTAAGGAAAACTTACATGATGGAGAACTGATTTTCTTCTGAACCAATGGACATCAATAGTGTTGCCACCCTTGTCTGAGGAAAAACCTACATGGAGAGGCTGCATTTCCAAAGTAAACAAAGTTGAGCAGAAAGACTAGTGATCACAAGTGCAGTAGAATTTGTGTTACAATATTTTTAAATTTGAGTTCCCAAACAATATACCTGATGGATGTCTCCCACAAAATGAGAAAGGAATAGGAGGGCTTCTGTGAGATTATCTGATGATAACTCCAATCATGGAGAAAATTCGGTTAGAATCAAGAAGGCCAGCATGTGTAGCCTCCAATTTTATTGGCAAAGTAAGCAATTTTGGCAGAGAATTCAAGATTCTGGTAGTTCAGAACAGCAGAAAAAATTTAGCATAAAAAAAAAAAAAAGGCACTAAGTCCTCCATTGAATTAATAGTTTCTCAGTCAGTATTTGTCTCGTAATTTGAGAGAATAAAAGATCATAGAGTGATTACACGGAGACGCAGCACTCTCACTCCCATAACTGAGGAGTTGGGTGGTATAATTGTTGATTGCCCCTGCTACACATCTGCTCAATACGCCATTTTCATCTCTGCAATCCCCTGTGCAAATTGTAGGGTAGAACGATGCATAATTCACACGGAATACATATCTTTTTCAGCGTTATCGATCCTTAAAATCTTCAAAAACGGAATGCACCAGAATGAATCAAATTACTTAAAGAAAAATCTCAGATAAGATGCTCACTGTTGTAGTTATAAGTACAAAGATCATCCGGGGTATCGATGTAATGAAGAGGGGATGACCAGTGGTAGCGGAACTTAACTCGATCAGCCCATGAACACAAACTCCCAAGATCATCTTCTGCAGAGGCTGGCAACAGATCCTTGACAGCATCTGCACCAGTTTCACTCAATCTTGACTGTAATAGAGACACAGACAACATCAGACACAGTTTAAAAACAGAGTAAAAAGGGGAAAAAAAGCAAGAACCTGAGCAATCTTGCAAACTATAAGATGCCCATCAACTCCCCATCCATGAACTACAGGACAGAGAAACAATAATAGGACTAGAGCGAAAATGTGAACTCCAGACAATCCCATTTTTGCTTCCCTCAAGCTTCGAAGCAATAATTGGGGAAATACCTCGTATCTCTGTTTATATATTTATGCAAGATTTGGTGTGAAACAATATGAATCGTGGAAAACTAAGTAGTTTGGTTGGATGTGTGTGGATTTTCAGACCTGGTTGATCTTTTTTTGGAAAACAAATGCATATAAATCGTGGTTGGGACGTTAAGGAAAGGAATTTAATTCATTTGATTTGTGATTTGTTTATTAGGAAATGAATACAACAGATTGATACGTTACAATTATACGGAGGATCCAAAATATCACGTCAGAATACTCTTGGGTTTGTTTCCTTTTTCCACTTTTTCTTTATGAAAAAAAGTGTCAGCTAGTATAGTTGAAGGATTCTTTTCTCCCTTGGTAAGTTTGAACTTAGAAATAGTTTGCCTAAATGGGTCAATAAGTAAAAACTCATTCTCCATGGTAATGG
Organism: Apocynum venetum; assembly: GCA_019593545.1. NCBI lineage: Eukaryota > Viridiplantae > Streptophyta > Magnoliopsida > Gentianales > Apocynaceae > Apocynum > Apocynum venetum. The sequence continues at coordinate 11,232 of SRSM01000831.1, read as the reverse complement.
AAAATAAAAAATCACATCCTAAAATCACTAGGTAAGTAACATAAAATACATATAAATTTAAACAAGCACATCCTAACTTCAAACGCCATCAATATGGAAGCTTCAACAGGGCCATGTCAAGTGAACATGGTGCCCGAGGCAAACTTTTATGAGGGTTTCAACACTTTTTAGAAACCCTTTTATAATCAAATTAAGGAGAGTTATTTTCTTACAATTTTCTACACTTTTAATTATCCACTATTTCCAACTTAACTCTTTAACGTTAATTTTTTTTTTCTTTTGAAGATGTCTAACGTTAACTTAATTTTCATTCTTTCCTTTTTTTTAGACATCTAATTGATTATTTCATAATATTAAATCTCATTCATTATTCACTTAATCTTTTATAAGAACATTATATATTATACTATATTATATTAGGAGCCTTAATTTTTGGGGGCTGAGGTAATTGCCTATTTGCCTAATGAGCCAAACGGCCCTGAGCTTCAATTGTACTTCAATCCATTAACAGCAATCTTAAAAAGCTCCAGGCATATTGGTAACCACCAATAATATACTTGAGGAGATGCAAACCAAAGAAAGGGTCTAAATCTAATCTAGGTTATACAAAATATCTGTGAAGATCTTTGAGAAACTTGCCAAATTCTTGTGATATTACCAAAATGTTCTAAGAGAATAAATTATTATGGTTTGTGGATAAAATATGGTGTGAAAACACACACAAAGAAGAAATAAAATAAATAAGTATCGACTTGCTGGTCAAGAGTAGAACTCCAAGTGAAGTTGGAGTGGAGCTGCATCTTGTCCAAAAAAATGAGCTCCACACTTGGTGGAAGTTGCCTATCTAAGAAGAGAGAGAGAGATTGAAGACAAATTCTTCAAACTCCATAAAAATATATTTTTCTAAGCAACTTTTCTATCTTCAAAATTTCTATTAAATCCAAATTTTAAATTTTATACTAGCCTCACGTATTCACATAAATAATATACCTAATATGAAGTATTTTTTTCATTACTTTTTATTAAAACACAATCTCAAATAATTTATTAATTATATTTATACTATTATCAATAATGTGAAATTCAAAAAACTATCATACTCCTTTCGCCCATTAATATAAATCATTGAATACATTTTGTTTTTTCATAAATATAAATTGTCTTACAACATTTTATGAATATTTTACCTCTTCTTTCCTATAATACTCTAATTTTTTTTCTCACCTCTCTCATCCTTGTAAAAATTTAAATATGAGTCTCAATAAAACACACCTTCAATAATTAAAACATTTTAGAATAAAAAAGTTCTTTTATCTATACAAGTACAACGAGTTATATTAATGGACGAATGAAGTATTAAACTTACAATTTTCAATAAAAAAAATCTTACCAAAATACAAAAAACTATTCTTATTTTTTAAAAAATACTTTTCAAATTTCAATTCAAATTCACCCTAAAATTTTGGAACTACACATGGAAAAAAACTCGGTTAATAGTAGATAGATAATTAATCCTAAATGAAAAAGTATTCTAGTAAACTTAGATACACTTAAAATGTTAGGAATATTACATAGTAACTGGCTTGCATTGTGAATCCAATGACCTAAGAGGATACAAATCCATGATCTTAGAAATAAGTTAGAATCACATTCCTTTAAGAACCAACATATTTATATGCTTTGCCAAAATATTTCCTTTCAAAAGTCGCCCAATGGGGTAGCTGAAGGCGAGGGGGTGACTGGTGAGGAGTCCCATGAAGGCCTAAAAGTGTATATATTATCACAAAATTGTATTCTGATTCTCCAAAAGTAATTATTCTTTATTTCTTTTATCCTTAAAACTAAAACGAGGTTTTACTTTAAAATTCAATCAAAATATAACATACTATATAATATACTTTCATAGAAGAGGGATTTGAGGCGGCTCCAATTTCGGAAGAGAATTATATTTCATGGATTACACAATTCATTAGACTCATGTTAAGAATAATTTTGTAAGTTAATTAAACTTGATAATTTTCTTTAATTTTTTATTTAAAATTAAAAGTAAACATTCAATTTATTCAATTTAAGAGAGAGTGATTATGTTTGATTTACTTGCTCGACCTCTAATCTAATATGGTACTTCCATTATTTTTTTCGCCCAAAAGAGCATCCAATCAAAGAATTAGTACTTTCCCGTTGTTAATAAATATATTATAAGTCATTATTAAAATTAATCAGCTCATGTATTGTGTGTTGAATTGCTCTTGGTTAGCCATTTAAGAACTTTTATTCGTAAAGGGATAAAATTTTTAAAAATTATTTGTAGAGGGATAAATCTTGAGACCATAGTCCAAACTAGACGTAAATGCACAATAGAAGAAATTGTAAAAAAATGAATTTACAAAGTTAACTTTGATAAACAAACACAAAAACGAATCACGTCAACCCTTGAAAAAAGGAAAAAGGAGGGGGAAAAAAAAGAAAAAGAAAAGAGTGGTAGGACAGCTTTTAAGGGACGGTTCAAAAAAGGGTAGAATATCATTTCCCATCAATCGGTTCTCAAGAATGTGCCATGCCTGCAATTTGCATGACAAGTCCGACCTTTTTTCAACGAATGTACATTAATCTCACAAATGAACTGACTAATTTTTTTTCTTCTAAAAGCAAATGATATTATTGATTAAAGAAAAATGGTTCATTGTACATTGCCCAACTGGCTGAGCTTTTACCCAAATATATATGAGTTTTTTACATAAATTGTCCCATTTTCATTAATGAAATTCGAAGCGATTCTCTTGATTTGTAAAGCTTCAAAATGTAAGTGATACCACCGTGACTCATTTGGTGTACATAAAAAAAAAAGATTATATCTCTGACATATGCATATAACAATGAATAAAAAATTATTTAATTGGAAAAATATATAACTCGATATTACGAAATATTACACATTATTTAATTATAAGGTTAAAAAATATTATATTGAATTTCGACATCTCATTATCATCTAGTTTTTTCCAAAAACAATTTAAAACAATTTGTAATTTTTATTAATTATAAAATGAAATTGTTGTAAAATTTAAAAATTGAAAATAATTATGTCAATTATTAAAGTAAAAATAACAAAAATGAAGATATAATTATGATATTATATAAGATAAATGTATTTTAAATAGGAAGAAATAAAAATAAAGTCAATGCAACTTGCACAATTATTACAGCCGAATGAGCCATAATCACTCAATCTAGATGGTAGTCGCAAACTAGATGGATTGAGATGTGTTGCATCCGGTGGTCAATATAATAATTTATTTTATAATAAATAAAAATTATAAATTATTTAATTATTTTTTATAAAAAAAATAGATAAGAGTGAGACGTACAGACTTAATATTTTTTTTATCTTATAATTAAATAATTTGTAATTTTTCATAACTTTGAATTACATATTTTTTAAATCAAATAACTTTTATTCAAATTTTTTGTCATTTCCAAGGACTCTACATTGCCACATCATACACGCAATTGGCAGTGGTGTAATGCATCTAACATGTGATGTGATGCATTTAACAGTGACATGATTATCTTTTTCACTGCTAATTACGTTTTGAGCTATTTTGAAGCATACTCTAGCAAATGGACACTTTGAATTTCAATGATGAAAATGAACCATTTATGTAACAATTGAAAAGCAAATCTCGGAGACAATGCCTCTTAGGAAGATGCTTATTTGAGAAATGAGTAACTTATTTCTCAAATACACGATTGAATAAGTTGTATAATTACGTGATACGATAATGCATTTGGAAAATAAGTAACTCATTTTTCAAACACACAATATTATGAGGTGTCCTTGCCAAGCATAATAATGCATTTTGGAAATGAGTAACTGATTTCTCAAACTCACAATAGTCTTAAGTTTGATAAAATAATATGCATTTCCAAACTGAAAATTCTTCAAGCTGCAAATCAAGGTGTGTATTGTCCAATTTTTTTTAAAAAAATCATTAACGATAATATATCAAATATAATCAAATAATTATGTTCTTTGCTCATAATTTTTTTTCATGTTTAAATTTCATTAATAGTAACATCGTTAAAACAAACTCATAAAATAGATTAATTAATGCTGATAAAGGTCTAGAAAATGGTATATTAATATTTTATTTTAAAAAAATAAAATTTAGAAGTTTCTTTAAATAATATGTTATCCAAATTGTGACAAAGGAAAAAACGATGGAGAGATTATTAAATATGTGTACATTGTCCTGTTCAAAATAAATATGTGTGCACTGTTAACTAGATCAAGCATATGTTCATTCTCTTTCGAATTGAATTCAGGCTGCGGTCACATAAGGCTTAATAATATCAATATGTGATGTGACAATTTAAACGATGCGACCCCAATTTTTTTTTTTTTTTTTTTTTTGAACCGAAATGAGCGACACCTTGGTCATTAATGTACCTGTTTTTGTACTAATAAAAGAAAATCATAGCCAATCGAGGCATAGACAAGTTTGACAAATGTGGGAGAGATAAGTGTCTTTATTATTTGATTAGCACATATTCGAATCTTCTTGTATGAGCATTAAATGATGAGATACATCTTTTTAATTTACAGATTAATTTGTTCACATATTCAGAACTAGTCAAACGTAAAATAAAATATAAAAAAATCCAAACTATAATTATATATTACATCCGACTATTTAAATTACTAATGATTTTATAAATATTATTTTTAATAAATAAAATTTAAGTTAATTTTTTAATTGATGTGACTATCTTAATTAAGAGAATATATTTGAACCTTTTTTGTGTTAAAAATACTTATATACTTCCTAAATAGAACAGTACATGCATTAAGAAAAAAAACGTATTTATAAAATGTAATATTCCTTATAAAACAAATATCTTACAAATAAGTTCGTGCAAGAAAACAAAATTAGAAGATCGTTGTTACACCTTTGCTCTTTGAAAACGCATATTTTTAATTTTTAATATATATGATCCAGACGATCTCAACCCATTGTACAAGGAAAAGAAGAAGAAAAAAAAGCTCTTCAAAGTTTCATAGTGTTATTACTCCATAGGTAATTCTTAGAGAAAGAGAAAGTAATCACGTCCTACCATTCATCAAATCATCAGATCAGATTCCCCGTCCACCACCAACAAAATTACACTTTCTTTATCTCTATTGTTTCTTCCCTCGTACTTAAAAAACACGTATTTAAAAACAAAGTTTTAATATGTGAGATATAATTCAACATTTCGAAATTGAATTTTTATATTTAATTTAATTTAAAAATTAATTTTTTAAATTTTTAATAAGTTATTACTTTTGAATGATCGATCAATTTTGAATGAGTATAAATTATTTAGACAATCCCTACCGAATGTCAAAGGGGAAAAAAACACTTGGAAGTTTCATACTCTTGTACTCCATAGACCATAGGTAATTCTTAGAGAAAGAGAGTAATCACGTCCTACCATTCATCAAAATCATCAAATCAGATTCCCAGCCCACCACCATCAAAATTAGACCTCACTTTCTTTATCTCTATTGTTTCTTCCCTCGTACTTACAGATAAGCACTCCACGCAAACACCTTGTAATATGAGGAGTGTGGAACTTGTACAACCCCAGAAAACAAAACAAACAAGCAGATAACGCAAGTTATTATTATAAAGTCTTTTTCTTTTCTTTTAATGTAAAGTCTTTGAGATTATTATTTTACAATAATGGATGGAGTAAATCTTAAGCCGTCCAAAATCCCTCATTTCTTGCAGCCCTTTTCATCTCAACCACAGATTCAACCACCCTGTCCTACCCATTTTCAAACAGCAACCAACCACAATCCACAAACAACATCATATGCAGCCCCAAAATATAAAAAATTTTAAAACTAACAATGGTACATAAAATGATAAAATACACGAAAAAGTAAGATAAAAAGATGCCAAGAACCACATGGCAAGATATGAATGGATATTGGATAGAATCGTCAATAATGAAAACAACCACCACATAATTGGACTGAACATTTTGCCCTCCAATTGCTGAGTCATTTGTGACCGGATTTATGATAGCTAGAATCTCCTGACTTGACCTTACCCCCCACAGTCCTCAATCCCCATCCGTTCTTTATCTTTCAATTTTTCCTCCCCCTTTTGTGACGTGTCGACCATTTTTTTTTTCCTTCCATTTTGAGTGGCCACCATAATTTTGTGGTCCAAATCTGCGTTTGCAGAAAAAATAACCTTGAGGAGTGAATTTTTTTATCTAAAAAAAAAAACAATAGTTGTGCAAAAAGTCATAATGTTATTTAAATAACATTGTAATTTATTTTTATAGGATAAATTTAATCTATTCTTAGCGAATTTACTATTCTCCATTAGTCCCATATGCTCGTTCGATTGACCCTTTAGAAAGAAATAGACTTTTAAAAGGTATATTACTTTTTCAATTTTAAATAGAAATAGGTTATTAGAGACATCGAGATCTTTCACCATTAGTCCATATGCACGTTTGATTGACCCGTTTACTAAGAAATATTAGACTTTTAAAAGGTATTATTACATTTTCAAAATTTAAATAGAAATAGGTTAGTTTTAAAATAAAAAAATATAGAAATAGGTTATTAGAAACATCGAGTTATTTCTTTTTCGCTTGGAATTTGGATTAGCCATCTTTGGTTAAAATGGTAACTTTATGTGCTTGAAAGTTTGGAAGTCTTTCCTTAAAAAAAAAAAAAAATTGGCATTGTATTTATGTGTAATTTTAATATACCTTCTCCATCCTGATCCAAGAACCTTTATCCACGTCATCATTAATTAAATAGAAAACAGTATTTTATTCTTACACTCTTCAAAGCTACCATCCTTATATTAACCTCTCCAATACATTTCCAATCCTCCCCTTTCATTTCAGGTCCTCCCTTTCTCTCCGTCTCCTGACAGCATTATTCTCAGCATCTTTCTCAAGAACTTTTCAGTTCTAATACGTTTTTGACTAGTCTTATCTTCTATCATCTTCTTCTTCATTAGATAAATATCTCTACTATAGAATTCCAATATGGAAATTCCAGAGATTAGTATGATCAGCGATTTTCAAGCTGGGATGAAATGTTACAGACTCCATCTTTGATTTCTCGATTTCTCCCCCTTTCCGGCATTGAAAAAGTGCCCAAGTTTACAGTTTTTGTAAATGGGGTGCGGTGATTCTTGCAATTCTAGCTACTTTTAGCAGCATAATAAAGAGATTAAAACTCTTAATTATTTACATTCGGAGAATCAAACCTTCATCGGACTCGCTTCTTCAGCATCTTGATTTGGACTTGGACCTTAGCGATGAGGATGATGATGAAACCTCGGTTAACTCATCGGACAACGAGGAAGACGAGACCACGACGTCGTTCCGGTACCGAATGCCAGGCGATGAAGATTTTGGTGTAAAGGGGTCCGGTCATTTTGCTAGAAACCGGTGGCAGAATGCTAATTTAAAGCTCCGACGACGCACCCACGGTGACAGAAGCGGCGAGAGGCTCACCTGGGCAGATTTCCTGCAGGAAAGAATGTCGTAAAACTCTGGGATAGTCTAGGATTAAGTCTGGGTTTTGATCCTTTTGAAGATTCTGATTCGGAAAGCGTAGTTTCATTGTGGGATTTCAATAAAGAGCAGAAAATAAATGATATTTTTGGTGGCGCAACTCATTTCCCGGCAGTAACCGTGGCGGAGTCCTCGCGATCGGTTGTTTTGTCAGCTAAAAAGAATGAGAAGATCAACGGCGGCGTCATTTTGGGTGCATACGACACTAGAATGAAAGGTCAAGTTCCAGCAGCCTATGCCGAGTGGAGCCAACATTCATCGGTGCCGGCGAAAGTCATCTCCGGCGACATTGAGAAAGTGTGCGTCAGAGATGACGTCAAAGGAATCGTAACGGTTGGTGACATGAGAAAGTTGCAGAAACCGTTAGAGACCTTGACGGAGACTGACGGCGATCTGTGGTGGGACGCTGACGCCGTTATTCTAGACGATGAATTTGTTGACAGTTCAAAATGAACTGGCCATCAATGAGGAGTTAGTTACTCAGTAACGAGTCAACACGGTATTGTTCGAGTTTATTCGGAAACAGTAAAAAATTATGGTCATAGTCAATAGGGCAGTGCTGTTTGTACAAAATTGTAATTGAAAAATTTATCCCCTGGGAATTTACCCGGAAGGACGGTGCTGCTGAATGATGCGTGTAAAATATTTTTTAATCAGCATAATTTATTAATGCCACGTGAAGTACGATTGAACTTTTTTAATCTTACTAGTATTTTGGATGCTTAGCTGGTAATTTGACGTTTCTTTGAGCATTGATTATATTTTTATAAAAATTAAAAAGCAATTTAACTTTATTTGCAGCTATTCATCGTTATTTCAAGATAATTTTTGAAAGGGTTGTCTTACTCTTGTTCAAAAGATTAACTCAAAGGATAGTGATTTTTATTGTTTACTTGATTATTGTAATTTTGTTTATCTTTGTAGATAATGAAATAATCATGTTCATTGTCTAGTTAAAATGAAGTTTTCTTTTAAAAAAATTAAATTCAATGATATTATACATATATCCCATTGATGTAATTCTAACGGTACAACTCGATTCATTCACTTCTTAATGGAATTTTGATTTTCTAGAAAAAAGAAAAGAATAAGAAAAACACTCTTTTTAACTCTTTTTTAAAAGAGAAACATGGTATGCCATATGTGGTTCTGGTTGGTGGAGGTCGATCTCATGAGTATACTTTAAGGCACATGAAAACAGTACGAAAATGGGGTAATTGATTATGCAATTGACAAAACAGCCAGCGACATTAAATTGTGCCTCAAGAAATACACAAATTTTCTTTTAAGTTAGTTACCCATTTATTTTATTGTGTCAGATATCCACAATTTTAGTCATACATCATTTCGTAATGAATGTGTAATAGTTTTAAATATATCAAATTAAATATATTTATTTTTATTTTAATTCGTTTGAAATTAAATATTTATTTTTTTAAAATAAATATATTTTTTATTTAAAGTATAATTAATAATCTCTTTAATTTAAGATATTTATATATAATTAATTCATAATCTCCACCATTTACCACCTTAATTGCATCTCACTAACTAATGAATCTCACAATTCATTATATTAATGTAAATAATAATTTAACAAATTAATTAAAATCAATGAAATTTTTTATTTTTTATCGTAATAAAAATGAACATTCATTTCGAATGGAAATAGTATTTTATTTTTTAAACTTGTTACGATTCGTTCTATTATAGATCTTAACAGAAGAAAAAAAACATTGTTATGCATAATTAATTAATTTCATTTGAATGATTTTTTCATTAAATAATATCATTCGTTTAGCATAAGAAAAATGAATTGAAACTCATGATCTTATAATGTCATTCATTTAGCAATAGAGCACGTTACTATTTTTTTTTTTTTTTGGTTTACTCAAAATACTTCAAGAAGATATCAAACTAAATGTAGGATTTGGTTAACGCCCATTACATGGACTATGGAGACCTAATACGCTTATTTTTCTCTTCTTTCATGACAATTATTCATTCATAACACGTTTTGTTCTAGTACCTATTACAAAATAATTCGTTATTTTTTAGTTCCCAAGTCTTGAAAATGATGTTATTCCCTAGCAATATTGATGGTGGTCGTGCCTGCTAATCTTCAATTATTTGAAAGAATATCACAGGCAAAATCTTCTACAACCATTCCCTTCACTTGTACATTTTTCCTTAAATCCTTTGGCTTTTTTACCTTTGGCCTTTCGATATTAGGACCATAATAATGTCCTTATGGTTATCTTATCTTTCTCCTTTCATCCCTTGTTGTGAACATGGTGCATATTCACCGACCAGTGTTGAGCATACTTCTACTTCACATTTTTAACGACAATAATATTCCGCTGTCTTTTTCTTCTTTCGTATCTTTTACAATGCTCAAAATGAATTTTGTGAGCCGATGAACCTATAGAAATTATTACTCTATTCGTTCAAAATTATACGTGATTATTCTATTTTAATGTATAAAATTAAATATCACTTTTTAAAATAATTAAATTTTTATATAAAGTTTTCTTAACAGCTCTTAATTTAAAGATTTAGCTTCTATAAGAATGATATTATATTAAATCAAATATAAAAATTAAATTTCAGAGCAAGGGAATAGATTTTTCCCTAATAATATTAAATAGATATTCTTAGTGCTAGGACGGTGCATGATAAATAATCTTCAAAACTTAAACCATTACTCAAGTCAAGTCTCGCAAAAGCTGCTTCAAATCCGTGCATAGCTTCAAGACTTCATATGTTTTTGCACATTTTTTGAATGTCTGATTTTCACGTTCATGAAATAGTGACACTTCATTTTCAAGACGTCGTGTTGTTTGTAGTCCTTCTCTTTCTCTCTCTCTCTCTCTATATATATAATATATATATATGGTGCTCTATTGGCTTACCTTTTTCTACTTTCGGAGCAAAATTCTAAACCCCATGCGAGACATATGTTACATCCAAAGTTTTACAGGAAAGCAAGTGTTGGATTAGTTCTAGATGCACAAGGGACATGTTAAACAATTTAAGATCGCTCAAAAAGCAAAATTATTTATTTTTTATAAATATAATCAACAAAAGAAGAAGAAAAAAAAGGTTTTTCTAAGCAGATCTTGATTATTGGATAAAAGAGGTTCGAGTTTGATATTCAATAGGTCCTCCGAGAAAGAGAGAGATGCTTATCAAATGTAAATATTTTTTTGTGATAATAGAAAAACTTGGCGTGGCTTGCCTACTGTCGGATCTTGGTCAGAAATATTTAAGGTGGTATGAAATTTATGTTTGTACTTAGAAACAAATAGGTAAGAAAAAGTGTTTTGGTATAAAATTAATCATTATATTAGCTGGGCAACTTGTGGCAAAAAGGAAAGAGTTTGTAGTGGAAAAAGAAGAAGAAGATCCACGGCTACATGTGAATTTATGAGTAACAACCATTTCTTCCACCAACCTTTTTGGTCAAAGAGGTATTCATATAGTACGTTATATCACTTAGAAAATTCAAATTAGGGTAAATGTAATCCTTCGATTCACTGGTATCTGATTTCAGTTGCTTGATTTTTTTTTTTTGTTGAAAAAAAGTTGTATAATACTTCTTCTAGTATAAGAATTTTATCATTTTGAGATTGCTAAAAA